>JAVGWN010000782.1:0-13548 GCA_034552555.1 Semaprochilodus insignis
ACAGCGCCCTGCAGCATGTATCCCTCCACCATGAATGGAGTTTAAGGGTGAAATCTTCTCCACACTATCATAAACAGCGTCTCAGACATCAGGCAGCGTATTCAGAACCACCTCACGTAGGAACTTTCTGTGAGGGAGCTTTTAGAGGGGGACGTCTGGTTACCTTCACGTGTACTTTTCCACCCCATTCATTCTTAATGGGCAAATTTTCGGAATTTAGCAGTCTTTAGAAATCTGTACGTGGGATGAAAAATCTGTATACAAGCACACCATTTAGACTGAACATTCCGGAGCTGGAGAGGTTTCAATATTTCAAAAACTGTGGGATGAGTTAGAGGACAAAAAACGTGTACCAAGGAGAAGAAGATAATGATGATGAACGCTGGTTGGAGGGGCCCCTATAAATTTTGGCCTAGGGCCCCAACACACTGTATTACTGCCTGGAGACAACCCACACAGACACAAAGAGAACATGCAGACTACTCACCGAAAGAACCCTGGTTGCCCGGCTGGGGAATTAACCATTCCTGCTATGAGATGCCACCAACTGCACCACCATCCCGCCCTCTTCCGTAACAGTTCAGGATTTCGGAATCGGCCCGTTCTCCCGTCCTCTTTTGGAAGTGCAGAATTTGTATTTGAAGGAGGGACAACAGTGTTTGAGGTTCACGGTATGTCGGTTCTGTGTACTGAACTCTCCTTATTACACCATCACAGGGTACATACAGCTTTACAGTCTATGGACCCTTTAAGATCCACTGGAAAACAAAACCAACTAAATTTCTACTCACTGAGTCGTGTGTCACTGGGAATACTTGGCAGATTAGGCCATACATTTACACATTAATCATTCATTCCTTTGACTGTATTGCAGTGTTCCACGGAGAGACTACTACAGACCCTCCCAAGGACCACCAGAGGGAGCTTTGCAGCCCAGCGATTGAGAAACCCTGCCAGTGAACAGAGTCAGTGGAGGAACTGTTGCTTCTGCAGTTTCCCAGCTGTCCACCAGATGGCGCCAAAACCAAAGAAAAACAACTCCATCCAATCTGAGGCCCTTCACTGATCAGACCTACAGGGCCCACGGCAACTTAATGACTGTACCACGTACTGTAAACCACTATCACTGACGAAATACCCTCATAAACAACATTTCCGAATTAATATTTATTCCGGCACTTTGTCATATTCCGACAGGGGTGTGAAGGAATCCCGACAGCTTGAAACCCGTGGAAGACTGTCTGCACACATGGCAGCAGAAGGAGGGGGTTTCAGAATGCTGCAATATGAAGCGTCACCTTTCTAGTACAAACAGTCGTGAGCAGTCTTACTACTGGGGCTGCAGCCGCATATATTTAGTCATTTCAAAACCATCTGAAACGTTTATCATGAACGTAACTTTCAGTGCCACTACTTCCGCTTCTCTGAGGCCACCACCGGCAGATTTTACTGGAAACCAGACTATAAGTAGACACAAAGGGCAGCACATGGCTCAGACGAATGCAGAGAGTCCTTGGGGTGTGTGCGGCCTCGAACCGAAGGACGTGATCTCTTTCATCCTCCTGTGGGCTGATCTGCTGAGGCTGAATGGCGTGCGGCGCCTGACGCCACGAATCCTGGTTGTCCTTTCAGGCCGTATGAATAAGGGACTCTCAGGCTGATGTCCCTTTTGATAAGCTGTGTGGCGGTGCTGGAAATCACCCTCGTTTTGTCGTAGATTCATGAATGCAGTGTGCACGCCACCCAGCTAACCACATGAATGGAAACGAGAGGAAGTCCCATAAAGCTATTCTATGTGAAAAGAATAGTGAAAAAGGAAAGCAGGTTGGAGGAGACTCAGACACGTCTGACGTGTAGTAAGGGCAATGAAGGTCAAGGCCTGTTTAAAGTAGCTGTGTCCTCTGTCACTGTCCCAGACGGAAACAGACCGCTGCATGCAAATTCAGCAATTCTGTCGCTTCTAAAATTAGGCCTGTGGTCGTTTGCATGAGGCAGGTGAATAGAGGACCATGTCATACATGTGAGTGAGTTCATATGCTGACCTCTCTTTATCCCTTGGAATGACACAGGCGGTCACAGGGCAGCCAATCAGAACAGAGCTCTAGAACATTCCTTAAAGTTTCAGTGTGAGTAGGCGGAGCCTAACAGCTGTAGGCCATATAGGTGGGTATATGTCAGTGAGTTGGAATCGCATCAACAGTAAATTCAAATAATTCGTTTCCATGTACAGACTGTAAGGAATACATTAAAGGAGCGATATGCGAAATGTTCAGCTTAAAATCATAAAGATTATTAATAGAGTGTGAAGAAGTAACAGTTTTGACAGTACATCAAAGATGTCCGTGTACGGTGTTGCAGAGATATCTACTGAAGTTAGCATGCTAACCAGCTAGCTCTGGCCCTTTCTGACTCGTAATACTACTATGTACCTGAAGAGGCGATAGTGAGTCACTGTAACATGGAGTGGAACAGCAAACACAACAATGGCTATAGCTCTTGGCGAGGGTCTGCTGAACGTGGTTTCTTGGCGGGACCAGATGGTGGTGGCGGCAGCTGCGGCGGTGGTGGCGGTTGCTCACCAAGAGCTTCAGCCATGGCTGTGTTTACTGCCTGCCCTTAAATAAACTAACCGGGAGCAGCACCTTCAACATGACTGATGAGAGGTTTGAATACGCCTGAGCTCTCGCTCTGACAGCTGAGACTCTACTATAGATCCTACAGTGTGAATGTCTGGGCTAAACTGCTTTAGTCTGAATAGGTGGGCAAATGTTAGTGTTCATTGTTGTGACATCACAAAGATAATTCATTCTAATCGGGCTGCTGCATGCAGCTTAGTTTTCATACACTGACCGTATGGTCTGGCGGGAAGGTTGCATTCTGACACATTACCAGTGTTTATAAAGTATACTGTATTACAACAAATTTGTATTTTAAAAAAAAAGCTGTTTTGTGACATCACAAACATGACTCATTCTAATCAGGCTGCTGCTTCCAACTTAGCTTTCACATATTGACTGTACGGACTGGTGGGGAGATTGCATTCTGACACATTACTATATATTGTACATATAGTATTTTGATATTGTGACATCACAAACATGACTCTTCCAAAAACCCAGCTTATTTTCCATATACGGCCCGAACGGTAGATTGTGTTTTTGAACTGGCAGTTATTTTATAGAAACTAACCCTGAACTCTCGTTCAGGCACAGACAAAACTCTCCTTTAACATCTACAGTGTGAATGTCTGGGCTAAACTGCTTTAGGCCGAGCAGGTGAACAAATGTCTGTGTTCATTGTTGTGACATCACAAACATGACTCATTCTAATCAGGTTGCTCCTTGCAGCTTAGTTTTCATATACTGACTGTATGGACTGGTGGGAGGGTTGCAGTTTGACACATAACCTGTGTTTATACAGTGTACTGTATTACAACTAACTTCTATTTAAAAAAAAAAGCTGTGTTTTTGTGACATCACAAACATGACTCATTTAGGCTGCTGTTTGCAGTTTAGCTTGCATATATTGACTGCATGGACTGGCGGGAAGTTGCATTGTGACATATTGCCAGTGTTTATAAAGTATAGTATATTACAACAAACTTCTATTTTTTAAAAAATGGTGCTTTGTGACATCACAAACATGACTCATTCTGATCGGGCTGCTGCTTGCAGTTCAGCTTTCACATATGGACTGTATGGACTTCTTTTGGGAAGGTTGCATGAACAGTATTTATATATTACACCAAACACCTACCTTTGTAAATAATTTTTTTTAAGTTGTTTTTTGTGACATCACAAACACGCCTCATTCAAAAACCCATCTTATTTTCCGCATACCCGAACGGTAGATTTATTTATTTTTAAACTAGCTATGTTTACATACGACATCAAACCCTAATTCGATTGACACTAACCCTGAGCTCTCACTCTGACACAGCCGAAACTCTCCTTTAGCTACTCTAAGGCTGAGAGGCCTGCCGGGGCTGCAGACTCTGCATAGGGGTTGTTTTTGTGACATCACAAACACAATCCATTCAAAAACACTGCAGCTCAGTTTCCGCCTGTGGGCTGAGCGCCTTTAACAAACACCTAACAATGCCTACAAGCCGTACCGTAAACCTGAGCGTCTCTCCATGGGGAGCTGCTCGCTGTCACGGATGTATGCTGCGCGTGAGCGGTCGCGCGCGCGCGCGGGCGCCTTTTTCTACCCGGATACAGAGCCGCACGCGGGCGCGACGCTTCTTTGCTGTGCCACGCCCCCTTCACACATTGCCGAAGCCCCGCCCCCTCGCCTCCGTGACGTAGGCGAACGAGAGCAGCGACTACGTGACAGAACGCGGAGAGAGCAAAGCCACAGCGCGCGCGCACACGCACAGGGCGCCTTGAGAGCCGCGCGAAGTTAAGGGGGGAAAAAAGTGAGCGAGCTCAGGCTGCTGGGACACGTGCCGCGTGCGTTAGCGGGGAGGCCGAGCGCGCGCGAGCGAGCTTTCTTCTCCCCTCTTCTCTTCTCTTCTCTTTTTTGAACTAGAAAAGGAGGAACAGGAAGTCAGAGCGCCTCTGCACCGCACTCACTTCCTCTTATCGGCGCCCAATGAGATTAAAGTGCCCCTCTGCTACAATTCCGTTAATTATGATTACTTATGTAAGCCAAAGGACACTTTAATAAAACATACGCACGTGCGTCCGTACGCTAAATGCACGAGACCCGAACGAGCGCACGTGCGCCATTGATGCTTATGACGCGCACAGGTAGCGCGGAAAGTGCAGAGCAGGAGAAACCCGAGACTTAATACTGATGGAAACAGCAGATCTGAGCAGCTGCAGTCCGTGTCCGCGCTGCTGGGGAGCTTAAAGATAAGCAGGTGCGCTGGACTTACCGGTTCATCCTCCTCCTCCTCTGCTGCTGCTCCTCCTGCTGCTGCTGAGGAGCTGGAAACTCCTGCGCCAGACTCCACTCATTTCTGTGTGTTTGGTTTTTGCACACTTTGCGCAAACGGCTCCCTGCGACAGCCTGAGCTCCTTCTTCTCCTCCTCGTCTGCATTTCTCTCTCTCTCCTTCTCTCTCTCCTTTAACGCCGCTCTCGGTGAACTTGAGTCATTCATGTAGTCGCTCACATTGACTTTCTCCGGCTCTGCTGTTGGTCACACCCACTGCTGCCGAGCGCAGTGCAGGAGAGGCTCGTGAATGAAAAGTTTCACTCGTGAGCGGTAAACGCCTCGACAACCGTCACACCAGAGCTCACCCAGCCTCCTCAGCAGGGAGGAAAGTCCAGCTGCTGTGCTGGAAATCAGGCCTCTGCGCGCGCTGGACTCCAAAAATGCACCCTTGCTTGACATACCAGAATATGGGCATTAAAGGGCCAATGGCCTGCATTTTAGCCTGCACTGATAATTGCATGCAACCCCTACTGGGAATCCATATGAACCATTAAAGGCTTCTGCTGGTGTCCAGTACACTGTAATGGTATGTTGTATTGGTCCTGGTGGGCTGATATCACAGTGATATAGTGATATGAAGGAGTGTAGTGGTTTTACAGGTGTTCTGGGACTGATTCCAGATGCATATGATGATCCCACAGGAAGCTAGTGGTCTTGTGTTTAGAGGCCTCTAGGAGTGTTGGACCCAAAAGGAATGCTCGCCCACCTGACATACAGGCAACCAAGCAGTACAGAATATGGTCATTAAAGGGCCAATACCCTGCATTTTTCTTCAGTCCGCTTTACATGGTGAAGGCTGCATGCAATGCCTGCTACAAAGTCATAGGAACCAATGTAAGTCTCTGCTGGTGTCCAGTAGACTGTAATGGTGTGCTGTACTGGTCCTGATGGACTGATATCAGAGCGTAAAGAATGGTTTTACAGGTGTTCTGGGACTGATTCTATGTGCATTTGGCTTTCTAATGGGACCTAAAGGCGACCACTACAGGAAGGAGTGGCCTCAAATGTTTAGAGGCCTCTAGGTGTGTAAACTCAAAAAAAATACACCCTCATTTGGCATAAAGGGCACCAAACAGGGCAGAATACGGGCATTAAAGGGCCAATAGCCTGCATTTTTCACAAGTCTGCTGTACATGGTGAAAGTTGTGTGCAAGCCCTGCTGGGAAGTCGTAGGAACTATTAAAAGTTTCTGCTGGTGTCCAATAAACTGTAATGGTGCGTTGTGTTTGTCCTGATGGGCTGATATCATACTATAAAGGGCTCTAATGGTTTTACAGGTGTTCTGATTCCAGGTGCATTTGATGGTTTCCTAACAGGATCTAAAAGTGACCACTACAGGAAGCTAGCGGTCTCTAACGTTTAGAGGCCTCTAGGTGTGTTGAACTCAAAAAAAGTGCCCCTCACTTCACATACAGGGCACCTACCAGGGCTGAATATGGGCATTAAAGGGCCAATAGCCTGTATTTTTCTTAGGTCTGCTCTACATGGTGAAGATTGCATGCAGCCCCTGCTGAAAAGTCCATTAAAAGTCTCTGCTGCTGTTCAGGGGCCACAAATGCTAATTTGTATTCATCCTGATGATCTGATGTCACAAAGTAAAGGACTCTAAAGGTCTAAAAGGTGTTCTGGGACTGATTCCAGGTGCATTGAATGGTCCTACAACACACTAGTGGTATCTAATGTTTAAAGGCCCTGAGGTGTGTTGAGCTCATAAATGCAATCCCACTTGAGGTATAGGGCACCAGACAGTGCAGAATGTAGGCAGTTAAGGGCCCATAACCTGCATTTTTCTTAGGCCTGTTTCACACAGGCATGGTTGCATCGAGAAATCCATAGAAGCCATTAGAAGGTTCTGCTGGTGTACAATATTCAGTTATGGTATTCTGCTTTGGCCTGATGGGCTGATAAACTTTAACGGTTTAACAGATATTATGATTCCAGAGATGTCAGCCTTGTGATTGGTCAGGGGAATGATTACAAAAGCGTTACCCAAGATTTGGACCGTCCAATTTACATGAGCCTCCTTGCCAGGAGCCGAACTGTTCTCAGGGCCATACTGTGCCGTACAGGGCTGGTGTGGAAACATGGGACTGCGATACGGTTTATTTATCTGCTGAGCAGCTAAATCAGAACCAGGAAGTGCCAGGAAAAACTACACCAATAACTCGCTAACTGCTAACTGGCTAATCGCTACACACACAGCACCCGTCATAAAATCAAATCTGAGCCTCTCTGTCACACTAACACCGCTCTCCTGCCCTGTCCTGTCCTCAGCAGTACTGATCCTCTAAACGGGTGTTATTTGAAATCAGTTACTGAGACTGAGCCTGTACCGTGGTGGGCTGCACCTGTAGCCAGCTAACTACGTTAGCATTAGCGTATCTGGGCAGGGTACAGCTCGAAGCACCACAGTACAATTCTATTTTTTTATCTTTCTGTCACTTCAACACCAGATACTCAAATATTTGTGATCCAAGTTCCAGTTATCCACTAAACAGGTGTTTTTAAGTATCGGATCATTGGAGTTGACCTTGTAACTTGCTTCAGTGGGAGGAGGCATTAGCTTAGCCTAGCAGGCTATAGCTCTAAACACAACAGAGCAAGGTTTATTTTGGCTTTCTGTCATACAACACTAATCAGTCGACTGTACTCTCACTGTTATACATTTTTATCATGTATATTTAGTTAGTCAGTCGAACTGAAGCTGGGGTGGCTGGATCTAAGCTAGCTAGCTAGGAGAGGAATACTAGCTTTAGCCACAACTCCAAGCACCACAGAATAGGCCTAATTCCTGCTTTCTGTTCCTCCAACATCAGCCACCTGACTTTGTATTTTCAGAGTTGAGCGGGTTCGTAATATAGCAGCAATACTGACAAAAGTACAACCAATCAGCGAACAGATACGTCAGTATGTCAAACCACTGAACGGTTCGGTGGCCCCAAGAAAAATCCGTGTTGAGAAATCCGTGTTCAACCATGCCCATGTGGAAAAGCCACCGGAACAGCTAGCCTCGGTGGTTAGATCCGTTCGGCCCTGCAGTGGAAAAGAGGCCATGGAGAGGCCTTTCATTAGACTGTAAGATCTACGTCGGTGCTCTTCCTAAATCCCAGTACTTCAGGCACTCGGGATATCACACCGTCATCTACCACGAACGACCTAAAAGCCACTTTGAAATCAGATCTGACCGTCCAGAGCGCCGAGCCCGAGACGCATCTGTAAACATCCGATTGGAATCACATTTCAAAGCACTTCGGAACATGGTCTGGAACACAGCAACCGGTGCAGATAGGCTGGTGATGTCTGAACACGCACATCCGATTCGATCACTTCCAGATAAGAGGTGCAGACAGTTGTCTCAAAGGATCTGGACTGAAAAACAAATCCGCTTTCCCGGCCGTCTGAACACTGTCGGACTTACGGAATTCACGGATCGCACCTCGTTCTAAAAGCAGCCCAAACCGAAACCCCAAGAACAGGTGGGGCTGAGCTATAGGAAGCTGGTTTTGGTTTTTGCAAATTAGTCATTTCTGTGACATCACAACAACAATAAAGTCTAAATGTCCTCCTATGTACTGTGGAGTGAATGGGGCACTATTCCATATAACTTCAAAGTAATTCCTGTTTTAAAAAGAGCATTTCGATTTTCCATGATTTCATGATTACGGGCCCTTTAAGACTTAAAGGAGTTTATGAGAGTCGGAATCTTCTTGTGCTGTGCCAGTTCTGGGAGGCGGCTGTTTTGGAGCAAGGAGTGAAAAACAAAGAGGCGAATCTCATTTTCTTAGCTGTTTTCCATCTGCTCTGTGTGGAATCGCGATCCGTGTGAAATATGTGTGAAGCTGGGTGTGTGTCACTCTGAGCTTGTCTGCACACGCCAAAAGCTGAAATGAGAACAGTGAAAAGCAGCTGCCACTCACTCCAGATCCCTACTGGGAATATCCCTCCCAGTAAAGTCGGCGTTGGCTAGAACGACGTCTGTAGGGCTTCGCGAAGGTAAGAGGCACAAAGCATGGGAAAGAGCCACTGAGGAGTCGCTGACCTCCCGCCTCAAAAGTTGCACAACATCATTATTCACATTCCAAGCATCTCTGAGCTGCTCACATGATCTCCTCCCTTCCTGCTTGGCTCGCGGCTGGAGCAACGGTCAGAAACACCTGTTGAGGAAAAACAGGAATCTGTGGAAAAGGTACTGCAAAAGGATCAGGTTAGAAATCAGGCTAGACGTGTTCAAAGACCCACCTTCAGAAAGACCTCCCAGCTCTGAAGTCTGGCCCAGAAAGGTTCTTCAAAGGAGAGAAAGGTTCTCTGTGCTTGTCTTTTAAAGATGAAAGGCTCTAGATTAATCTCGGTTCCAGCAACACTGTGAGCTCAAAGCCTCTCATTAACCCGACAGCACGCAGAGCTGAACTAGTCAGTTTACAGCAACGGCCTCAACAGATGCAGCGACAGGTCATGCTGGGACATTAAAGGGCCCATATGCTGTATTTGACATATTCTACTACTGCACATACATCATTCATCATAACCAGGCTTTTATGCTACTCTGTTCTGATTGGCCAGCCTGTACAGTGCCGCGTTAAAAATGTTTGGACTTTAGCAGGAATGGGTGGGGCTAAACTACTAAGTGAGGGGGGTGGGGGGGACCTGATACGTTATATTGTGATTTTTCATGGTATTATTTTACCAATATTTACATTCTTATACCTGTAATTTCTAACCACCTCCACTCTGCCTGGAACTATCACTTTGTAAAGTATCTATCTATCTGTATGTGTATATATTATATACAGTGTATGTGCATATTATTAGTATATATGTGTATATAGAGAGTGTAACTGTGCAATATCTAAAATATCTGTCAGAATATCTTTCAGTAACTGTGCAATATATATCTGTGCAATTACACATACAAATTTGTAAAAATGTCCTATTGTATTTTTTTACCTAATATTTATTTACTTATATAATTTCTTGTATTTTGTATAACTTGTTATTTAGTCTACCTCCTGCTCTGTATCTGTTTATTGTATTGTGTGTGTGTATACACACACACACACACACATATATATATATATATATATATATATATATATATATATATATATACACACACACACACACACACCATCCATACGCTTACAATGTATATACACACAATACATACACTTTTTCTTAGATATTTTATTTCTTTGTTGTTTATTTTACTTTAATTTTCTTTTCTATTTAATTTTTTTAATACTTTTTAAATGTCATCCATTTATTTGTCTGATTTAAATTTAGTTTGCCTATTTATCTGTTTGTTTTGCAATCTTATGAATTTGTTTATTATATTGATTTTATTACTGTTTTCACTTATTAATTAAACATTAATTTTTCTTATCTTGTTAGTGTTTATTGTCCTTTCCTTTTACAATGTCTTTCTCTTTATTTAGTTTTCCAGATTAAAATCCATTTTAATTTCTTATTCAATCCCTTGACCTGGAAAAGCTCGGCTACATTAAAAATGAGGGTCACCCCCAATGGATTTCTGGGTGACAATAAAGGTTGATTGATTGTTTATATGACATACAAATTTTGCTTTTGGTACTGGAATAATAAAATTGAAACATTAACTACCCGAAACTCCCATCGAGGAAACACACCCCCCTCTCTACATGGGCCCTTTAAAAGGGCTCCGTATCACACCACATGTTTGTTGGGGCGGTTGTCCCAGTACGACCTCGGAGCCTCTGGAGAGAGATTCTGGCACGTTTGCTCATTTAACAAAGTCCAGAGGAAACCAGAGAGTAATTAAGCTCTCCGACACATTCCACATCTCCCAGCTCGGAGCAGCAGGACACTGGAGCAGCTCACGGAGATAACACAACACATCTGACAAGGGTTTAGGTGAGGGGTCTCAAACTCAGACTCCTAGAGACCACAAGCCGAGTGGTCTTCTACAAGGTGGGAGTTTTACTGAAGTATGAAACTACTTCAGCCCGACGTGCCCAAACTCCATAGAGGAACACTGTTCCATCTTAGTCCGTACTTGGTTCAGAACTATCTAGCACATCGTTAATACCTGGTGAACTGTGAACTTCCTTATTGGACATTATTGTGGGCATAAGACCACCAGCTTCAGTCTGCTAGGGAGCATAAAGACTGGACTCTGGAGTGATGGGTAAAGGTCATGTGGTCTGATGAGTCCAGACTGACCCTATTCCAGAGCGATGGGAGCGTCAGGGCAAGAAGGGAAGAGCATGAAGTGATGGACTCATCAAGCCTCTGGGGGCAGTGTTATGATCTGGGGGGCTTCAGCTGGTCAGGTCAAGGCTCCGCAACGGTATGTAGTAATATACCGGCCGGATGACCACCTGAATGACCAGGTTATCCCATCCATGGATTTCTTCTTCCCTGTTGGTGCAGCCATATTCCAGGACGACAGTGCCAAGATTCTTCAGGCTCAGATTGCGGAAGAGTGGATCAGGGAACATGAGGAATCATCTCCACACATTAACTGATCACCTCAACCCCATTGGAAGTCTTTGGGATGTGCCGGAGAAGACTTACGGAATGGTTTAACTCTCGGAATAAATGTTGTGAAGTTGCGTAAGGTTGTTGAAACACACTGTTGCCACACTGACTGTGTTGGACCGCTGGCAGCCCAACAAAGTGATACTGCGGATGACTTTCTTTTTACATCCCTTCCACATTTAACACACTGCAACAGATCTTATATCCATGACGACGTCTGAAGGCTTATTATGAGTTATTAAGCCAACCTCACTCACTGCATACGCAAACATCAGACAAAATGAGCCCCCTTGTGTGTTTAAGGTGGTGGTAACTCCAGGCTCCTGCAGATGGCGCTGCACTAGAATGATGGGGCTATAAATCCCTGCGGGGTGTGAGTGACGGGATTCATAGATTGGGAAGAGGTGGTACAGTGCAGGGAATGTCTCGTTCCATGTGTGGAAAATGGCTCCAGAGCAGATGTTAATGATTGGCTAAAAGGAGTGACTGCATTTGGGCGTGTCAAAGACCATAGTGTGAAGGAAGTAGCTGAATCTGCAGGTGTATGGAAGCGTACGGTCATACGGGTCTACCAGCAGTGGATAAAATCCCAGTCTACAGGGAATTCTCCTCGGAATTGTGGCAGGGATGGCATCCACCAAATCTGGCCCAACTGACCAATTCTTTGATGTAAGAGTGTCTGAACACTGATGTGGCTACATCCAGAAACTTGTCCAGTACATGCCCAATCCAGTCCCAGCTGTTATTGGTGCTGGTGGAGGGGTTACGGACTGTTAGGGACGGTTCAGTCACAGGGGACTCTTATTTTGGTCTGGTGAGCTAGAAGGAGATATATATATATATTTATTTGCAGGCCAGATTTAAAGATAACATACCGACGGAAGACGCCCGATTTAGGTTATATAAGCATGCCATATAAGCATGTCCTGGTACAGATGCCCAGTCAGGCTGTGTTACCCCACTTAGACACACAGGAAGCACCGCAGGGGTTATGTACACAGTTTATGTGCCTTCAGCCGACTTGTGGTTTAGCTCATATGACGATTCAAAGAGAGCTGTAATTTGATGAAAGAAGGAAAAGAAGAAAAAGAATGCAGCCCGAGGATTCTCTCCTTTCATTTACACAAACACCAAAGCGCTCGGGCTTTAATTGAAGTGCAACAGGCTCTCTGTTGTCTCTCTCTCTCTCGCTCTCTGAAACAGCTCCTGGCCTGAACACAACTTTCACTTCGTCTCGAGAGTGAAGTGAGACTGCAGCACCACGGCCAGAAGGCTGTATTCAAAGCACGCTGTGGTGAGGGCTTTTTATAAACACAGAAATGTGGCTATTCAAATAGTGTGGAATGTGAGCGGGTGTGTGGCGATGCGTTTCCGGCCCGTGGAATGTTTTTCATTTGCACAGGAATGCTCAGGGAGAAGCTTGTTTTGCTGAGCAACGTCTAAATAGTGGAGGGAAGAGGGGAACCATCCTAGGTGACACAGCCAGATGTGCTTTAAAAGAAGCATTCCTTCAGATCAGATTTATTGACACTATAGTCACAGGTACAAACGTAGATACAAATTATTTACACGGCTGCAACGCAGGGGTGGTCAACCTCCTCCTCATGAGCCCGGAAACAGCCCAGATCATGCTCTTCCAGGACGAATGCTCCCAAAGAGAGGGCTTGGCATGGCCTGCTGGGGTCAAAAAGGCAGTCCAGATCCGGAGACACCAGCGTGTAGGAGCAGGGGACTCAGACGCAGCAATGCTCGCACAGGAACACCCAACTGACTGAACTTCAGCAGCAGCTCGGGGAAAGAGGAGCTCTCTGGAAGACAGGGAACGACTGGATCAACATATCAGACAGGCTCAGTGTTGCCAATTTATTAGGTACACACCTACTATTAGACACACCTACCATTTGGCCATTTAGCCTTGCACGCCTACCATACAGGTGCACGCTTACCGATTGCAGTTCGTCTAGTGCTGCACAGTTCAATAGTACCCTCTACCTGGGTCACTGATGGGCCAGCACAGGGCCAGCACAGGGCCAGCACAGGGCCAGCACAGGGCCAGCATAGGGCCAGCATAGGGCCAGCATAGGGCCAGCATAGG
>JAVGWN010000783.1:0-13548 GCA_034552555.1 Semaprochilodus insignis
CTCTCTCTCTCTCTCTCTCTCTCTCTCTCTCTCTCTCTTTCTCTCTCTCTCTCTCTCTCTCACTGTGTGAATTGTTCATTGTGTGCAGTTCCTGACTAACTCTTCAGTGTCATGTGAGCTGTCTGTCTGTAGAGTCTCCTATCTCTCATATTCTATCGGCTTTACTCTGAGGGAACAACTTTAAGATAGAACATCAGTGAGACGCTTATTAAGCTTTTTAAAAATGAGACACGACTGATTCAGGTTTAGCAAACTGAGCCCCTGTGTGTGTGTGTGTGCACGTGTGTTAGGGTGAAACAGAGAGAGAGGAAGAGATAGGAAGACAGAGAGTTATTCTTTGGACGAAAATATTAACTAGTGAGTCGTATACAGACTGGTTGTCTGTCTGTACACGTTAGAAGACAGACTCCTAGTTGTACGGTATGGAGGTGTATTAGTGGGTAACTGGTGCATCTGTGAAGACAAAAGCCCGGCTGAGGTCTAGATCTGTCTGGTGCATTATAAAATGCTTAATATGAGAATAAAGGTCCCATATGACTTTTATAATGAAAGAAATGCAAAACTGAAGCAATTTAAATAATTAATGTACATAAAGGTTTAGTGTTTTATCAGGTTGATATATGGACGTGGTAGTGTGTTTTTTGCAGCGTTTTCCTGAAGATATCTGAAACAGTCATGTGGACTCTTTATTGTTGTTTGTTACTTCATAAAATTCTACAGTTTAACTGGATATAAATCAAACTTTTAATGACTTTCTCCTGACCTAATTTTAACTAGCAAGAAAGTGAAGTCTTGTAAGCGGTAAAGCTAATTTCATTTTCACCTGCATGTTTTCTTTATTTAATAGTTTTTCAAATGATGAGTGCAAAATATTAATGTGTGTCATTTCTCCTTATTTGTAACTGAGACAATCAGCTCTCACTTGTGAAATTAATGACTTTTTAAAATCGTGGTGCACATTGATTTGTGTGTATTGCTGAAACTGCTGACAGCTGATTAAGAAGTACCTACAAATGACACCAAGTCCCAGCTCGATGCGCCAGTATGAAACCTTACGATCATTGTTTTAGCATACAGAACACACATGATGACTGTCAGAGTTTTAGATTGACCTCTATTTATGATTATGGTTGATTATGGTCTCTTTATGATTATGATTGAGGGGTCTCTAAAGAAGATCACTGCCAGACTGATTGGTTGATTTTAGCATGATAAAAACAGTTTTTTAATCAACTAATAAGGCAAATAAGGAAAATTCCCAGGAGCACAGTACTGTAGTACCGTAGTGGTAGTGGAACGGATGCTCTGGTACTTTTTGCTAGATGGCAGGTGGGTGAAAAGTCCATAACAGGAGGGGGGGTTCTGGCAGCCTTGTGGATGCACCGCTTGTGGTAAGAGGTGTTGGTTGAGGGTAAAGACAGTCCAGTGGTCTTCCAAGCTGTGCCTACAGTCCACTGTAAGGTCCTGCGGTCCATTCAGAAAGAGGGAAGCAGTAGCAAGAAACTGGACAGATTTTGGACAATGTGCTGCAACTTGAACTAAAGTAGTTCAGCTATTTTCTATTCAACCACATAAATAGTTTGTCCTGTAAAGAGTATAATTTTGGGCAGCACCTTTCTTAAACCATCTCACTGTAATTGTACAGACAGAAGTCTAAAAACGTGCACTGATTGTTCCTAGATGGTGGTGCATTGACATGCCTGGCTGAACTAAATGCAGCATCTACCTTGAAATGCCTTGCTCACAAGAAGACACAAAATCAAGTCTGGCAGTCAAGCGTCAAGTCGCTGCTCTTAAGTGACATTTTTGTTTAAGGGGAGGTTTAAAAATTTCATAAATATATATGAGAACCATTCTGCCAAATTAGTTTTCACAGCGGCCACACAGTAAAAGCTATTTTATAAAACAATAAAGTAATCAACCCTTAAATATTTGGAAAGATTTTCTTATTTATTTAAGCCAAATGAATGAACTGAGACTGGTAATGACCTTAATACATACTATGTGGCTGTCCCAGACCTATACCAAACCCTTACTTACCGCCCCCTATTTTCTTCAAAACTTGCAGTTTAATTTTCGTTTTTCAATATTGTTTTTTTAAAGATCTTTTTTCTTTTTTCATTATTTTATAGAGAGTTATCAAAACAAAACCTTGAACCAATTCAACAGAATGAATCAAATGTAAAAACGACAGTATAATTTAAAAAACACAAGAAAAAGAACTTCACAGGATTCACACAGGGTTTGCAAAGGATTGATTCACAAAAGCACTGCAGCTCAAAAACGTCTCATTTGAATAAGATGAACTTGGTGCATGTGGGTCACAGAGTTATCTGAAGTCTTTTCAGAGTAGCCTGCTGTTCAGATGTGGCACAGCGACAGTGGTTGATTCTTCCTATGCTAAACAGACTGAATTAGGTTGAGAGTGTATCTAAGGCCTTGGGTTCATCAGTGGTTTGACTGTAATCTGAGCACTCTCTCTTTACAGAGGTTCCTCTGACCCAGATCGTCATTGGACAGTCTGTGAGACCCATCCGAAGTGCTTTTAAATGGACACAGCTTTAGTGCGGTATATGAGCAGGCTCACATACAAACAAAGATTGAGGCATATATTTAGATACATATCACTCACCAGAACACAAAACAAGCTTTCACGCTTCTGGTAGGAAGAATTTTGGGACACATGGGGCACATGTGCATCAGAGAGAGGTGACTAAACTTAAATCTACATGACCCTTACTCTGCAGTTCTCTTTCAGACCTCCTTACAGCCTCCACATAGCCCTTTTAATCAACCACAAGATGGTTAAAAAATCCAAAGTTCATACCAATTACTGTATCCATAAATTGCAGAGTGGAACCTTCAGGGCCTTCTAGACTTTCAGAAAAGGTCTAATCAATTCTCTGAACCTAAAAATACACTTGTGCAAATATTTAGTATAATGATCTTTGCATTTAAACTCGCCATGTATTACAGTACTACTCATGTATCATAGGTTTCAGTGTTTTGCAGCAGAAAATTGACTAATCAGGAATTGCATATCTCTGAGATATCTAAGTAGCCAAGCTACACAGCTAAGTTATTATTACCTAGTAGTTCAAATGTTGAAGAGAAGGCCTGATGGACTAGATCTGTGTTTTTCAACCCTGGTCGTGGAGGCACCATCCCTCCTTTAACACACGCTCTGAAACTCTAAAATGACTTGCTAATGAGCTGGTAAGTTGTATCAGATGTGTGGGAAGCAGGGAAAACACTAAAATGTGTTTCTTTTACAACCTTCAATTAAAACATGGAATGACGTTTAAAAGCTTCAACACTCTGTTTATTCTAGAACTGACTAAAAATATTGCCTTTTGTTGTCTTTGTGCTACTACAGCTAACAAGCCCATTGGATCCTACTGAGATGCTAGCTGAAGTTAGCATATAGAGATGAGTTTTTCCCTCGTGTTTTTCCATCAGTGGCCTGGACTGATTTTTTATAGAACAGTTGTTGTGGAGAGGACTGTACATGTAGTCATGAGGTTGAGAGGGACATCAGTTTTCACCTTTATGAATACAAAACCTCTCTGTTTGCTCCTGCTTCAGCCGTGCTGTGGCTGTTTGTTCACCAGGTCTGCTCGAAGTCAGGACTGTGTTAGGTGATCAGTGTGAGGACACAGTGAGAGTTTGTGAAAGTTGATCAGTGTCTCTAAAATGATCTAGTGAAACAGCAGCTGGATTGACTAAACTGCAGTGAAGGTATTTTAAAGTCCCCCAAGTTATCATGTGTCTTTAATATTGTAGTATATTGAATTACTGGATACTAGCACATATACAAACGCAGTGTAATTTAAGTAATTTCATGATTCTACAGGTCTGGCAGTAATCCAGGTTGGATGTGGCTAGTGATATTTAAATCAGCTTTCCAAAAAATGTGTTTAATCACACTTGATTCATGGGGGCAATAACTTTTGGTTGGTTTGGATAGCTTTTTTACCGTAATAAATGAAACCTTCATCTTTGTCTGATATTCAAATTAGTTTGATAATCTGACTCATTTAAGTGTGACAGATGTGCTAAAACAAAAGAAATCTGTAGGGGGCAAATACTTTTTTCACAGCACTTTTTTCACAGCACTGTGTTTGGTTCAGATATCTGTTATAAACCATTCGGCGAAGGTTTCAAGCAATACATTTTGAATGGCGTTTGGATACCCCGTTCATTCGGAGTGAAACTACATGACTTCAGTCTGCTTTTAACGTAGTACCTGTTCGTCTCTGTCTGGGTAGCTGTACACCGTAGCTGCATGATACTCTCACCTGTCTCTGAGCAGTGCTGGTATTCCCGCCATGCTGAGGTGAGGAAGACTAGGGAAGACTTCTCTTGGTGAGGTAATCTCCTCTCATGGCTTTTCTTATCATTGCTATGCTGATGACACTCAACTCATGTATTCCTTCCCATCACCTGACACACAGGTATGCAATCGCATCTCAGTGTGTCTGACGGACATCTACTCATGGATGACAGCTCACCACCTTGAGCTCAATCCCAGCAAGACTGAGCTGCTGTTCATCCCCAGCACTACAGGTCCTCACCATGATCTCTCCATCTCATTCGGGAACTCCTTGATCACCCCGACTGAAGATGCAAGAAGCCTTGGTGTGATTCTGGATGGCCAGTTATCGTTCTCAGCTCATATAGTGAACCTGACTCGGTCATGCAGATTCCTCCTCTACAACATCCAGAGGATACGACCCTTCCTCTCTCAGGAGGCCACCCAGCTGCCTGTCCAGTCTCTGGTCACTTCAAGGCTAGACTACTGCAACTCGCTCCTGGCTGGTCTTCCTCTACGGGCCATCAGGCCCTTGCAGCTGGTCCAGAATGCAGCAGCTCGACTCGTCTTCAATCTTTCCAAGTTCACCCACGTGACTCCACTGCTGCGCTCCCTTCACTGGCTTCTTGTAGCTGCACCCGCATCAGATTTACAACTCTGACGCCTACAAAGCCAAGAACGGACCAGCGCCTCCCTCCTTATGGCAATGGTGAAGAGTCGATCTGTACCTCGAGCCCTTCGAGCTTCAAGTACAGCTCGTCTCGATCCGCCATCCCTGAAGACGCTACCAGCCTGCACTAAAGCTCTTACAGTCTGTCAAATGGGCACTTGGGATAATTCCTTAAAACTGACTGGTTGAACGTGGTTTACGTGGCTTGCTAAATAAAACCAGTCATATTAACCCTTAAAATGACCTTTCACCTACCTTTTACCTAGCTCCGGTAACTAGCTGCTAGCTACAAACAAGTTCAGCACCTAACTATGTCTGTATCACACGTGAAAAACCCAAAGCCCACCTTCACTTCCAATAAAGACATAAGGAACATAACTATCCTCAAAATAGAGATTTTAATGGATGGGCAGATTATTCACTTGGGTGGGCAACACCCCAGCCCACCCATAGACACATCAGAAAATGTTTTTTTTTAGTTGCAGTGTAGAATCATCTGCAAAGAGCCTACTACTTCTTCTTGAAAATTGCCTACATTTAGCTTTTTTAACAGAAGCACTTCACTTAAAGGTAGGCTATCAAATTGGCCTTCCACTCCTGAAAGCCAGAAATGTTAACTTAAAAAAATTATTCGATGTCATTAGAAATATTATTGAAATTAAGCTTGTCATGTGTAAAGACCTTGTTTCTTTGCAGTTTACCAGGTTAGCGTTTACATGACTACCTTAGCAGTCTGAGCTGAGCTGTGCTAGTTCCAATAGACCAACCAAGTCAGTGACTAGGTGGCTTAGCATTGGCCATGGTGAAAAAATGTAAAATTCAATATATGAACCCTCACAAGTTCAAAACTGTAATAAAAAGCAACAAGAACAGCTCGAGTTGTTACTCCTGTGCAGTCCTGTAAAAGGTAGGGCTCCAATTAAATAAGCCAGTACCTGCCGTGGTATGTTGTGGTAAGTTGGCTAGTTGGTGATCTTAATTGTCACTATAGACACTACGTATATATTGTACGTATTTCTCTGGACCTGAATGTTTTCTAGCTGTTACCAGACTCCACAGGTTTTACTACAGATCTCACATACATGTTCCAAACCTCTGTGTCTGAAGTGTTGCCAGCCCTTTGTTTTCACCTTCTGATTTTTTTTTTGACATCAAGAACAGGTTATTACAGGGCTGTTACTGGAGATGAATGTTTAATGGCGAATCTGCTGAATCATCTGATTAAAGCTCAAACTGAGCCTTCAAATTAGACAGTGGATAAATGTTTAAGTGACTCATTTCATCCCAGAAGGTCCGAGCATCAAACTACATTGTTAGTTTAGTGGGCAGTTTTGTATGTCTCCTTTAAATACAACAGTGAAAATAAGTAAGTGGTCTAAAATGAGGTAGAATGAGTAACTGCTACCGCATACCAGAAGGTCAGTAAAAGGACTGTTAGGTAAACCACCACTAAAAACAGCCTAGCCGAGAGGCCGCAGTTTATACAGCTCATACCGCATTTCATTAAGAGACAGAACAAGAGATTGCAGAAAGGAAGGCATGGGGGCTGGTGGGGTTAGTGTGTGCCTTTGTGTAAAACAGAGAGCGACAAGCTCTATATCAACAGGAAAACCACAATCCTGCCACTGGATAACAGTGTGTGTTTGTGAGGCATGTGTCTGTTTGCATAAACGAATGAGAGAAAAAGAAGCTTTGGTCTAGTTTTTTATTACCTTATACCCTAAAATGGAATCTAACAAACAAACAAAACAATCAAATTTAACAGAATCTACAATAGCTTTGAAACCAGAAGTGCTATTTTGCAAACTCAACTTCACAATACAAAGCGGAACCACCACTTACTAATCACAATTTTCTTCATTTGCACCGTGTTTCTTTAACTCTGCTACACAGCGTAACTTGAGCGTGTCTCCGCTCCCTCCCCTTCCTCTCCTCTCACTGAAGTCCAGATATTACAGCTAGTGTAATGATAGTGTGTACAGAGTGGGGACATTAATGACGAAGAAGCACAGAGGTAAACGGGGCAAGATAAATAAAACCAGCTGCACATGCAGGTGTGCTGTATTAGTCATAGTCGTCATGTCATTTAATTGTTTTGCATCAGCTGCCTCAAGTACTTCTATCATTACAGTGCGCTCTTTTTCTTGAGTCAGAATTTATTAATACAGAACTTTTTACAACTGGTGCTATTACAAAGAGACTTTACAGAAGATCCAGGCACCAGTGAGCAAGGAACCAAGCCTCAAAAGGGGGATCCACCCTCCTCTGGGGTGCGTTTCCCGTACAACGACGGAGGTTAGCATTGAACTAACGTAATACAATGAGTGAATATGTTGTGACACGGTGGTGAAGATGGTGTCTCATACGGATGTGGGTTCGAAACCGGGACTTTCTTTTCGTTTTTTTCCGTAAAGGTAAGGAAAGCTCCCAGTGATGAAGAACTGATTTAAAGAACTGAGTTAATTTAAAGCACTGTAAAGTTTCCCACATTGTCTCTTATGATATATGTAAACTTGATGACCTTTTTTTAGTAAGCCTAGGCTAACGTTACACCCACATGAGTTATAGGGATTTGATAGATCCAGTTGTACTCATAAACACACACACACACACACACACACACACACACACACACATATATATGGACATACATTAAGAACTACATGTTTACAGCATCTGATGTTCTAAATGTTCGTTCCAGAAGGTAAATTATTTTAGCTCAGTGACAGGTCTGCTTCTACTGCGTCCCTCATCATCGATGATGTCCTCACCTGGAGCTAAGCTCCACACGTCTACAGCTGTAGTTCCAACTACACAACTTAACGACGGTGTTTGCGAACGTTCGGTGGAACTACGGTTTTGGAAACACCTGTGTCGTTTAACGATGGCTCGGACTATGTAAGTTACCAACCTAGTCACCTCCATAGTTCCAACCATGGTTTTGGGAAACACTTGAATTGCAGCTGTATCGTTCCAACTATGTAAGTTGTAGTTAGCAGCTATGGTTTTGGGAAACGCACCCCAGGTCGACACAGGACAGCGAAACAATAACACAATACATATAGAGAATAGAATGTTACGATTAGTACACAGTGTTGGATACAGAGAATCAGCGGCAGCTGACAGAGTAAAAGCAGCAAGAAGGTTAAAAGATAATACAGTAAAACAGGCTGTGATGAGAGTCTTACAAGTAGGGTGGAATTTGGAAAAAGTGTTTTTTACTAATACATCTTTTGTTTTCCTTTTTCTACACATATTTCAGGAAATACATTAAGTAAACAATGATAAGATGAGCTGAAGGAGCCTGAAAGATACATTTTGCCAAGGCTCTCCTATAGCCCTGGCTGCATCATATGAACCTACGACCTTATTCACAGTTATGTTGCTGCATACTGTAGTGAAGATATGCCCCACAATATATTAAAATACATATGAAGCTTCTGATTACTCACGCCACTGGGAATAGGTTAAAGAACTTATGTACAATAAGTTAGCTTCTGCTATATCAACCAGTGTAAAGGCCGATATAGCGTGACTAAAGAATCATCTACTGTAAATCGCTATCCTATCGATTAATGGCTGTAGAAACCTGTATAGTACAGCTTACTTCCAAACGGGCATTTGCCTCTCTCTCTCTTTCACCCCAGGATAACAGGCAAACACTAGACTGGAGTAACACTATAGAGGTTAGTATCTAAGTGTATTTACGCAGTGAGAAATTAGTTTCTGAAATGTTATAGTAAAATAGGAGTTTCCGAATGGAAAGCTAGTATCTACCAGCTTACAGGAGGAAGTAGGTAGAGATTTGGGCCTACTTTGTGTGGGATAGATGAATTTGTCCTAAGTTTCCAGTGCTCATGTTCTTAATTTCTTGCATCGTACTGAATCCTCTCTGAGTACATGTAAAGCAACATTATCTCTGGCTGTGCTGGTTCCAGGTGTGCCCTGTTGCTCCGTCATTGTGCCCCTTTAGCGGTTGTTGGCTGTTTAGCTATTCCCAGCCTTTTGTTTCCCACCTTTCATGGCTATGTTTTCTTCATGCATTCTTGTTAGTAGCATTTTACCGACACGAGTTTACTTTTCAACTGCCAGCGTCTAAAAAAGTTCAGCTGTCCAACCACTGTAAAAGCTCTCTCATGTTTGTGCCCTGCCCTAACTGTCTGTGATTTAGTGTGCTCACTGTACACCTTTCAGTTACTGGATGTCCATGTTCTGTCATGTTTGGATTGTGGATTTTCTGACAGACAGGAGACAGCAGGTGCGGCTGGGGAAGCACACCTCAGATCTCCGGACACTCAGTACTGGAGTCCCACAGGGTTGTGTTCTTTCACCCCATCTCTTCAGCCTCTACACTAATGACTGTGTCTCCAAAGATCCAGCTGTAAAGATCCTGAAATTTGCAGATGACTCCACTCTGGTGGGCCTTAAAGCCAACGGTGATGAGTCTGCTTACAGAAAGGAAATTGAGCAGCTGGTGTCCTGGTGCAGCAACAACCACCTGTTGCTAAACACAGAAAAGACTGTCGAGATGGTGGTGGACTTCCGACGCAATCCACCCCCCCTTCCCCCCCTCCACATCAACAACACTGCAGTATCCATGGTGGAGTCACTCAAGTTCCTGGGCACCACCATCTCCAGAGACTTGAAATGGGAGAAAAACACCATCTCCATCATCAAGAAAGCTCAACAACGAATGTTCTTCTTGAGACAGCTCAAGAAATTCAACCTGCCACAGACCCTGATGATCCAGTTCTACACAGCGATCATCGAGTCCATTCTCACAGCCTCCATAACTATCTGGTTCGGTTCCTCCACCTCACAAGAAAGAACCAAACTCCAGCGCATCATCAGGACAGCAGAGAGGATCATTGGATGTAACCTGCCATCACTTCAGCAGATCTACACCAGCAGGGTGAGGAAGCGTGCTGGCAAAATTACATCTGACCCCTCACATCCTGGACACCTCCTCTTCCAGACACTCCCCTCTGGTAGAAGACTGCGGTCCATCAAAACCAGCACAACACGTCATGCTAACAGCTTTTTCCCCAGAGCTGTAGCGCTCCTCAACCACAGTGGACACCTTCCACTGTAAACCTTAAAACATACAACTGAACTGTACCAAACTGGACTGAACAGCTATTTGCACTCTGCCTATTTGCACTCTGCCTATTTGCACACCTGTACAGATGTTCTCTTTCTGTAGATATTCAGGTATTCAGATATTTATTGTTTAGTGTAATATTTGTAAATAATCTGTGTTCTGTGTTTTTGTTACTTGTCATACGTGTTGCTCTCACCAAGACAAATTCCTTGTATGTGTAACATACTTGGTGAAATAAAGAGATTCTGATTCTGATGTTGTTCTGATGTACTGGAGATTGCTCTGGGTCATGGTTTGGCACTATAATCTGCAGGCCAGTTGATTTATACTGCGTTACAGGGGCGAACGGACATCTTGTCTATAGCCGTGGCAAAGGCCTGTGCTGTGCCATGAAAGCATCAGTGGTCACAGCATCTGTTTAAAGCCCAGAGCATACCGACCCAACATTTCCCAAGAAACCCGCACGTTGGGTCGATGTGCCATAGCACTGAGCGCATAGCACTCTGGGAGTCTCCGGAATATTTTCCCTGCTTTCATAATGTTCTGGAATGTTACCCTCAATTTGCATTGAGTGTTTCCCACAGATTTGAAATATAGTCTGGTGCTGGGAGGGGAGCAGGTGGTGGAGAGGGGGGGTACATCCGTTTGTCTTGTTTTTGCAATAATCACGTTTGGTTATCACAAATACACAATTTCATTCACAAAACTTCCAGGTATGTCAGTAACAAACAAATAATAACCCTGAAATGTTATATAATTAATTAATTATTTAATGTTATATTATTAATTAATTTATGTCTTTGAGCGAACATGATTGTCTCCTTATTGAAACTGTCCCATAAAGCTATATAAAGTATAGATGGACGGTCTGTCTCACCTGGTGTCTCAGGTTTTATGTGGTAACTTTGTTAGTATATTTCTGATTTCCTTTTTCCTCCTCCTGATGAGTAATATTATGTTTGGTCTACAATTATTTCCCATCCTAGTTTCTTGTCGGCAATATGTTACATCACTAAAGGATTTTCAATTCATGTTGGCTGTAAGTAAATTTTAGACGGCGGTAGTGTCTTTATTTCGAACGAAGAGGCAGTAAACTCTAGTCAAGACGTCTTTTCTAGTTATGTGTGGGAGCTAGCTAGCTTCATGCAAGTACTACATTTGTCGTTCTTTCACTCTTCCTGGTTATTTTAGCTAAAATGCTAAAATAATTGTAAACCTATCCACTTAGTCTAAACATAACCAGGTACACTTCACATACATGCCTATGCCAGGTCGTACCTCTCGGTACTGAGTTCCACGGTACATGCAAGAAACACTTTTTTATATCTTGATGTAGATATCAGAACCAGAACTATCTGGTTTTAATGATATTCTGAGGGATTATGTCATTGATTTCATGCTTGGTTATTAATTGCTGACTAATAATCAGTTATCGGTTAAAAGAGTTAGAATTAGAATATTGGTGTTTACTGGTAAATTTAGTTTGATGTGACATATTCAGGGGTTCAGCAACGATCACATCATATAAAGCATATTGAAGAAACCAGTGTACAATCAACCATGCATGGGGCTGAAATATGTTTAACTTCTTTAGGCAATAGAGAATTACAGAATCTACAGTGTAGTTAATTAATTAATAGATCAAACCACTTTACAGTTTAGCTACTTATTTGGCACCGCCTAGAAGTCAGTAGCACTATCACTTACAGTAAGAATGAAACGTAAACCTTTCACTAATACGACGTCCTGATGCTTCCATGGAGGACTGTGGAGTTGGTAGGTGTGGTGTATAATGAAGTCACCCTTAGACAACATGCTTAGACATAGCAGTATTCCAGTCAGGCAAATTACAGTTGAGTAATGTCACGCATCTCACCGCTCTCCCGAACTCAACTTCCCAGACTGCATCACCCGATGACGTCACACTCACATGTCCCCAGTCAACCAATCACTCCCAGTGTAGTTCACCCGAGTATTGATTCCACCTGTCTCCAATCACCCAGTCTGTTTATAAACCTCACACACACACACACACACACACACACACACACACACACACACACACACACACACACNACACACACACACACACACACACACACACACACACACACACACACACAGACAGAGCGACCCCGTTAGCTTACTGAGCCTGTCTTTCCTGTGCTCTCGACTCTGGCTTTGACTCCCTTTGTTTCTTGACCTCCGCTTTTGCCTCATCCCTTACTGCTTACTCGTTTTGCTCTACTCTCTTTTGACCTCCTTCCGTTCTCCTGACTTCTCTCCTTGCCTACTCCTTCTATTTTGGTTGCCTCGTTGCCTGACTCCCCTGGTTCTGACCTTAGCCTGTCCCTCGACTCTGATCCTGCATTCTCCCTCTGTTATGTCTGGTCGTGTTGTGTTGCTGTGTTTAACTGCACCATTGTCCAATAAAGCTCATCTGACTTTTAGCTCTGCGCGCGTCGGTCCAAGTTCTTTGTTCCTGACAAATAATTAATATTAATCACAAACCACCACTGATTCTTAGCCGTGATGTGTAAGCACCCGATCCCTGTACGTAGAGAGGGAAACGGAGATAGTAAATGTGCATTTTAATGAGAAAATTACATGTAATCAAAAATGACTAAAAGAAAATGTACGTGTCTCAACAAGCTTAAATTGTGCTGCCTGATCTGCCAAACTAAACAACTCAACATCAAACTGACTGTTCAAGTACATCCGTTCCAGCCACAGCTCCTTGCTGCTTTCATTCTTTCTCTTTCTTAGTAGAGAATAAACAGTAACTCCCCCACACGTCTTCCCGAGCAGATCTGTGCAGTGTCAGTGCTGGTGCTGGATATGGAGTAATGGCTTCGTTTGCTGGGGAAGTGATGTAATGTGGGAGAGGGGGACCGAGAGGTTAACACTGATGGAGTTTTGGGTTGCTCTTCTCTGCGTGGTGCAGTGCTCTCTCACTTTCAGTTTCACCAACTCAGCATATACTGTATTTATAAAGGCCATTAGTCCATCTAGGTGTAATCCAAAGCATCTGTTATTTCATTAAATGTATAGAATTAAGATAGAAATGAACTATGATGGTAATGGAATTCTTTGAAGCCTTGATGTAGAACAGCGGTGCTAGCGGTCCTACTGATTTACTGACCTAAAGAGTTTAGTTCCAGCTCACCTACATTTAATATTCAGAGGGTCCTAAAGAGTACATGGTTGGATTATGGCTTACTTGAAAAACCCCGAAGAGATTGAAGAATCAAGATGTTTTATTTTATTCTGTTTATTAAATGATAAAACTGATTTTGTATTATACAAGCTGGTGCATAATAGAATGCCTACGCCAGCAATGAGCAGATAAATTCACTAATGAGAAGTCTGGATACTTTCAGACATGTAGTATATTGTTAGAAAGGACTCTCTCTCTCTCTCTCCCTCTCCCTCCCCCCTCTCTCCCTCTCCCTCTCTCTCTCCCTC
>JAVGWN010000784.1:0-13546 GCA_034552555.1 Semaprochilodus insignis
TATGTGTGTGTGTGTGTGTGTGTGTGTATGTGTATATATATATATATATATACACAGCCAAGGCATACAAGGTGCCCCAGTTGAAACTACACC
Source organism: Semaprochilodus insignis (assembly GCA_034552555.1). Lineage (NCBI taxonomy): Eukaryota > Metazoa > Chordata > Actinopteri > Characiformes > Prochilodontidae > Semaprochilodus > Semaprochilodus insignis. The sequence goes on from JAVGWN010000784.1 coordinate 94, forward strand.
CATGCATCCTACTCTGCTTTTCTGCAGAGCTCATCAGTCCTCAAGCTAGCTGATTACTTTTTCCATCTTAGCTTGAGAGCCCCTATAGCAGAGCAGTTATAAAAAAGGGAGACGGTCCAGACACTGAGGTTCAGTGGCAGCAGTGGGACTTAATGGACATTGATGGGCTGATCAATACATGCTATAATGTCTTGTGTCACGCAGACGTCTCTGGTCAGGCTGCTGGACACACTGAGGAAAGCAGAGCCATTCTTTGTCCGCTGCATTAGATCCAACGCAGAGAAGGTACAGTGGAGAGGTCCTCAGATCGAAGCTTCACGATTTACACAGCTCTTTTTGGTTGGCTGTAGTGGGTTTGACCGGGACTGAATCATGTGTTTTCAGAGGGAAATGCAGTTTGACGAAGACCTTGTCCTTAAGCAGTTGAGGTACACAGGTATGTTGGAGACGGTTCGCATTAAGAGGTCCGGATATGGAGCCAAGTACACCTTCAAGGTAATTTAGCATGCCTCAATGGTAGTCTCATTCCCTGCTTGTTTTGTGCTCAGGAAATGAAGTGAGTGGTAATGTAGACTGCTGGGAAGTGGATTCACCAACGCTTCCCAAACAGAAAACTTACAAAGGGTCTTTTAAACATTGCTAAAAGTCTCAAAACGTACCATATTTAACAGGAGTTTACCGACGAGTTTAGGGTTCTGCTGCCGAAAAATGCGTCCACACCCCAGAAGGACATCACAAACCTGCTGCGGAAAACTGGCATAGACGACTCGAGCTTCCAGATCGGCAAGAACAAGGTCTCTGAGCTAAGACAGCCGTGCACTTAGACTGACCATAGTGAGTAAGTCTCTTACTGATTTTGCATAACCTGTGATCTGTCCCTCTCCACAGGTCTTTCTGAAGGAGGTGGAAAGACAGAAGCTCCAGGAGACCCTCCACAGGGAAGTGATGCGCCGTATCCTCATCCTACAGAGGTGGTTCCGTGCCTGTCTGACCAGGAAGCACTACCTGATGAAGAAGAAAGCCATTATAACCCTACAGGTACTGATTTTTTTGTTTTCCCCAGTAACTCCAGATGTCGCTGATCAGCTGAAGACACAGTATGGCTTACTCTGGGCTATAAACATGATCAAAAGGTGTTGTGCCAAACCCGGACTTGCATTCTTGTGCACACGTTACTTAGGCGGATGATATAGATGACGTTTGCTAATTTTGTTGCTTCTGTGGACTAATGACTGTAAATCTTGAAGATGTATGTTTATAAATACTGTGGATACAACAAAAGATGCCAATGTGAAGTTGGAATTTGGCACAGCCTGTTCTCTAAAGCAACTGCCGACCTTGTTATGCTGTACTGTGAAGTTTATTTCATGTAAGTCATACTGTGTCCTAAACCTGTCTGTGGAGCCACATTTGGCTGTACTAACCAGTCCATGCTCTGCCCCCAAATACCTTTCTTAGCATCTGTTGCAAAGTTGGAGGAAGTGTGGCTATAAACAGGTTGGGAATACCGGGGCCGAATGTGTTGCTATGCTAATGTTAAATGTTTAATGATGACAAGATGTATGTATGTATGTATGTATGTATGTATGTAACTAACTATCAGTCATGTGTGTTTGCAGCGCTCCTGGCGTGGGTACCATGAGTCAACCCGCTGCAGGGCAGCCTCAGTGATCCAGTTGGCCTGGAGACATTCTCATCAGAGAGCCGAATATCTCCGCCAGAGAGAGAGCTTTCGAAAACTGCAGATGCTGAAGAAGACTTCAGAACGCAGGAGGTAAGAAGGTGGAAGTTTAGTGCTACGCCATGTTGAAATTTAATGGTATGGCTTAATGCTGCATTACACTAGAAGTTTGGAATCTGTTGTTCTAAAAGTAATTTTAGTTACTTTATGTACAATCGTATTTTACACAGTTTTTAGGTTCTGGGTCCTACTAATTACCTGAAGCCTGTGAATTCGTACAGAAAGAGAACATTAGAATCATTTCAAATCATTGAGTTAGCTACAGCTCAGCTTTTGAAGGTGCATCATGTTGAAGTTTATACAGGTCGGGTTTATTCCTGTAAGCACTATCACGGAACCCGAATTTGACAGGCGTTGGAGGAAAAACTCATTCTGTGTTGTGAGACGGGCAGTCCAGGGTTAGAACAAAATAAGCTTAATCTTAACTGGTTTAGCAATCCTGAGGTTGTGAGGGAGCGGCTAGACAGCTTGTTTTCTTCCAGCTTGTCTACACAGTGCCACCTGGTGTACTGAATTAAAGGCTGATCAGAGTTCCTGTCTTTGCTGTTAATTCCTAAAGTAGTAGTTTGGCTGGGGAAAAAATGTCATCAATCAACCAAGAAAAGTTTGAAGTCCAAATTGCTCAAGAAAAAGCCATTTAAGGTGACCGGAATCACTTCTTCCCTGAGCACGGTTTGGCACCATTCTACACAAGACCACCAAAGATTGGGATTCACAACTTCGATGCACCGTAGAGTATTGTAGATAGTGAAGTTAGAAAATCAATACAGTGCCTTTTGACTTTTGTATTTGAGGGCCACAATTTCTGCCCAACTGAGCCTCAACCAGATATAAAGATGTGTGTCAGTTCGATGCTGGACCCACCAGTGACTCCCCAGACCTTCTGACCATATTGTATCTTAGCTAAGGTCTGTCATTTTTTAAGGATTTTACATACCTATTGACATGTATTCGTGGAAACTGGTTGGGTGACTATCAACTTTCGGTGCTTATTAGCATTGTTAGCCTAGCGGCTTCAAATCTAAACTAACAAAGCAGAATTTGGACACCAAACATGTCTGCGCTGATTGACTATGCTTAGGCTAAATGGAAATTCATGATAAATTCCATTTTAGCAGAGGTAATGGTTTGAATGAGGAACACAATGAAGTAATTACTTGATCAAAAATACCACAAAGCTTGTATTTTCATACTAGCGAATGCATGCGTCCTAGTTTTAAAAGCATGCTGCCTCCAGGTTACTCCCCATTTTAGGTGAGTAATTGTGAATACAAGAATGTCCTGATTCTTATCAGGATGATTTTGGTGATTGTGTCTTTCTCTTAGGCGTGCAGAGGAGGTGGGGAAAGTGAGTGGGGCGGAAGCCACTCAGGGTAGCCCAGGCACGGAGGAGAGGAAAAGGGAGGCAACGCTGCCCCCTAGTGGTAAACCAAAGCCTCTGCCACCACTCCCCAACCAGACTGTCTCACCAGGTAACAAGAGCATGGAGGAAAGCAGAAGCCGTGTCTCTGCTAGCACTGAGAATCATTCAGGAAAGTTCAATGGTCAAGAACAACCTAGCGTGCAGGGGCCAAGGGAGCAAGGAGAGAAAGACAGAAGAGATAAAGAGAATAAGTCTCCCCCAACCCGTTCCGACTCTCTAGATCTAAACAGCAGCCAAGTATTAGCCAAACCCGATCAGGATGAGGCCTCAATCACACCACCTCTTCAGCGCTACGCCAAGTCGTCCACCATGAAGGAGAAGGTGGAAAAATGGAAGGAGAGACGGAGTGAGGTTGTGCTTCCTGAAATATCCAAACAGCTGGAAAACCAGAGGATGAAGAGCTTGAAGTAAGAACTTCAATTTCAAGATTCCTCATGCCCATCAACTTAGCTCTCTTGATGTTTTTCCATGTTTTTGTGGCTAATCTCTTGCACTATATTACTTTCCTGACTATAGGAGTCGAGGGATCTCCATGTCTTTGGACAATCTGTCCAAGCTCAGCTCCTCTGAGTCAGACAGCTCCTCTCCATCCATGAACGAGGTACTGTACAACCGTGCGTCTAATGCACATTGCAAGCAGTTCTCCACCCCTTACACCAAATGTAGTCGAACATCCAAGACATGTTTATTGTTTGAAGCTTGCTTCTTTAGGTTTAAGCACTGGACCATCGATGCTAATATAGCTAACAAGCAATGCAAGTTTGTTTCCCACCAATTATTATGCTAACAGCCTACCTAGTTCATCATCACACTTGCCTCAAACAGAGTTGTTCAGTATGTCCTACGTCCTTACCTATGTCTGTCACATGCACAGGCTTAAAAAGAAGGTCCGGCTCTGTATTTACGTCTCAGATGATTATAAAAGTGTCACTATGCTGATGGAGATATACACATCCTTGGAAGACACGTTTTGACTGAGTTCTCTTTGAATTCTTTAGAATTATTTGAATTTGAATTCATGTGATTCACTTGGAGAAGAAAACCGAAGCACAACTCAAGAGCTATAAGGCCATTTCATTTGTTACCATACTATCCTTTACTGGCCTAAATTGATTTTTAAAAAGTATGTTTTAGGTCAAAAAGCTTCTCAAACCAATCTTGGACATCAGACTGAATATGGCATCATAACTTTTTACGTCTGGTTACTGTCATCAACACTGTGAACAGTTCTGATCATAACCATTTCAATAAAGTGAATTGGTGAAACATCAGTGTAATTACATGTTAGTTATGTTAGCATCGTAGCTCTAATGCTAAAACCCAAGAAGCAAACTTTAGGCCCCAAACTTGTCCGGGCTGATCATCTAGATTTGGATTTTTCATGTGTGTGGTCATCACTTGTGTATATCAGTATCAACTGGAATCTCTAAGTAAAGTTGACTACCCACTAGCTTGTGGATGAACCTCCATCAGTACTGCGAGCCGCCTTCACTGTCTGTGGTTGATGTAGCTTCTAAAATGGTGGTTCACACGTCACTAGGTGAAGCTGCGTAGCCGCAGGCGCTCCAGGCACAAGCGGCGGCTGGCCCGCCCCCGCAGCGGCTTCATGCTAAAGGCCAGTGAGGCCGGAGACCTGGAGTACTGGAGCTTTCCGCTGCCCCCTGTGAGCCCTTCCGAGTCCTTCCGAGCCAGCAACCCCATGGGGCTACATGAGGCCCAGGTGACAGCATGAGCCCAAACCCGAGCAGGCAGGGCAGGCTTAAGGGGCTCTGCATGCGCACCCTCAGAGGGGCAGTTGGTGAAAAGTCAGATTTCCACAGCTTGTTCTTTACCCCAAATGCAGACATTCAGCAGAGATGTGTGTTTCAGCGTTCTTTATGTTAGATTAGAGCTACGTTTCTCAGGTTTGTCATGGCCACAGTCGAGCTGTGTGCTGAAACCAGTTACATCCTTCTTCGTCTTTTGATTAGAGGTGGCTAATCTGAAATAATGCACCACAATTGGACCTTAGCTGATGCTCAGCTGATGTTTAGTAGACTAAAACTCTTAGGCTGATCCTGTATCAGTAGTCTGCTGAATGTGTACTGAGCCTACCTAGGTCCAAAGAGCACCTGTGTATGTATGTACACTGGAAGTATGCAGATCATTTACCTTTACAGCCACTTCCTGTTTCTTTACAGCCAGATTGGGGGGTGAAGGATTTACATCGTCCTGTTTCTTTTTGCAGAATGCGCTCGTCACATTTCTAGTTCTTTCGGTTAGTCACCATGTGCAATCTTGTGCATTAGTCAAATTCCATGTGTGGAATTCCCAGTGAACATAAGTCAACACGCCCTGTACAGAGAACATGCAAGTTTAAGCACACGGTCACTGCTTGTTTACTGAACATAACATAGTATGGAAAATATGTGTAAAGGTTATGGTACAATTGCACATGTTTTTTCCGTGGTATGTTAAACTTAGTGAATAAACAGTGGCTGTGTATTAAATAGTGCATTAAAATATGTTCTCTGTAGAACGTGCTTTAAATTAGCATGTCAACAGAAACATGGGTGCTCAAACTTTTTGCCCATGGCTAACATTATTTGTTCTATAACAGGAGATGCTTATTTATATAACACGAATCACTAAAAACTCTACAGTGAAATTAAGAGGTGACAGCACCAAGAGCCATGTATAATTACACTGCAACCCTGTGGCTCAGGTGTGGCGGAATCATTCACTACACGAGTGAAGGTGCCTCACCTTATTTACCTCGTAACCCTGCAGCACAGGCGAGGCAGCTTCACTCGTGTAGTGAATGATTCCGCCACAGTGTTGGTGCTGTCACCTCTTAATTTTTAATTATGTATATATAATATATACACACACACACACACACACACATTCACATTTATGTGATATACAATATGAACATTTCTCCGGAGGTGCTAGTTGGGCATGCTTAATGATTTTCAGGGTGAGCAAACTACACACTGAGTATGTCCTGGCTAATAGTCTGTGTTTGGGGTAAGGAGGAAGATTGTGTAAATTCGATTTTCTCTTGCTGGACTCCCTTTAATGTACTGTAATCTGTCTCAAATACTGGAAGCTGGAATGTTCTGCAGGCGGAAATCTTCATGTCGGGCTCTTGAGATGGCTGAATCCTTTATCTTTGTTTTTCTTCGGTAGCAGCGGGTTTCTGACCTTTTTTGTTAGCCTTGCTTTTGTGACTGCAAAATGCGATTACTGCCTGACCACTCTGAGTAGCACTGTGTGCTCCGTGATGACAAAAAAATTATCTGTTCAAGTTTAATTGTCTGGAATCTAGTCAGAAAGATTTTGATGGTTGGAGGAAAATTATAATAAGATGAACTTGTTTCTGGGCAATTTTTGCAAAAAAATTGTCAATTGCCAGTATTGTGAATTAATGTCACTTCAGGAAATGACTAAAATCATGTAAAAAAAGAAAAATGGCTAAAAGTAAGTTAATCTCTAGATTAACCCCCTAAAGACAGGGGACATATTACCCGTATAGACTAGATTTAGGAGAGTTTTACTTAATACAATTATTTAAACATATTTCAAAAATAAGAAATAATAACTTTTATATAAGTAAGTTATATAATCTTACAATAAGCCTAACACTTTGGCGATAGCCATGTAGATTAGTAATATCATTCAGTGAAACTACCTAAAACAAGTCAGTAATGTCTGGGAAGAAGTTTTCTAGAAACAAGAGAAATATTATGTATACATATACTATAAGATACTTTCCTTATATTTAAGATACAAGTCGAAATGTCTAGAAATAAGTTAAACGAGAAAAATATAAGCCATATAGACCAGATTTCATATTTTTTGAATTCATAAAATTACTTCAAATTGCCTTATAGACTGGAGTCAAGATAATTTTATATGCCGTGATATTATTTTTTGCAATGTGTACAATAAAACTGCTCTGTGAAGCGGAAAGTCTAAGAATTATTGGCACCCTTGGTCATGATGACAAACTTCGCTCCATGTATTTATTTTTTTTCTTTGTCTCTTAATTGACATGAAATGCCATTATGTCCATGTTCTCTCTCTCTCTCTCTCTCTCTCTCTCTCTCTCTCTCTCTCTCTCTCTCTCTGGTCATATAGCTGTTTATATAGTCTGATTGTTTATTTTATCTGTTTAATCATATAACACACACTCATATCCGGGTTATTAATATGATGCATGTGCACTGGTCCAGTGCGGCTGTGGGAGAAGTCATAGAGTCATAAAATCATAAAGGCAATGTAACATTTGACTAACATTGTCCAGTACATTGATTAGATTCAAACTCTCAAATTTCACTATCATTAACATCCAACCACCGAGCTGCGTGTTCACATTTGGGTGTTTGCTGCTGGTCTTGCACGGCAACGTTGCCTGAGGATGTTTGATAAGCAGAGTGAAGGTTTCTTATGTTGACCTCTTGGGGTAAAAGCATCACGCCAGTCGATTAAATTTGCCCAAAGTTCAGTTCTGCTCAGCTTTTCCAGTGTGGTGGTCTCATCATGACTTCTAATGTTGAAACTGACTTTATGTTTCATTTGTCCATTCCACCTTAAATGGTGCTGCTCTTACCATTTAACAGCAGCACCATTTAAGGTGGAACTGACGGTTCAAATATGAAGCTGCCAAAAAAATGAAGCCATATAGGAACTGAAGTTAATGCAGCTCTATTTTGATCTCAGACACTGTAACAAAGCAAACTTGCTTTTGGGACAGACGGAACACTTCCCATTTAAATGGATATGGGATCCACTGAGGTGCACCGCCGCACTGGACCATTGTACACACAGCCTTAGTCTTCCTGTTAAACTCACAAAGTCATAAAACACATTAATGAGGCTATTATTTTATATTATATTATATTATATTATATTATATTATATTATATTATAAGGGGCAGAAACTGCCATTTATAGCAAAAAAGGTCAAAGGATAGGTGAAGATAAGGGTTGCATGGGGTGGGCTTTCACCTCCCTGGTTTCACCTCTCCGGTGGTGATGGGAATCTCTTGTGTAATATAAACCTATGCATCCGTTATCTGTTCTGTATCTGTCCTGAGCATGATTGATGCACCTATGCCTGTGTAGTGTCTACATCACTGCTTGTAAATCGAACATCAGTCACATCATCTCTGTTCTTCTCGGTTATTTCTATGGATGTGCGACTTTTCTTCGTTTGGCTCAGCATGGCTCGGCGGTGTGGAGGTGGAGATCGGCCGAGCGCCGACCATTAAGAATGTCTGCAAGGATGTTTTTGCGCCCAATTACTCAGTCATTGCTTTCCTCCTCAGTGCAGTACTCCAAGTCATATTCTGATGGTGCTTTTGGTCTTGAGACTTAAAGGGGTTTGGTTTTCTGGACACATTTCAAGGCCAGTCGAAGACCAACAATGACCTGCAGTGAAGAATCCTCATTAGCAGCATAGTATAGTCCAGTTTTAGCCCTTAACCCCTAACCTCTCCAACCTCTCATACAGATCCCATTGTGTTATACCCAACATGAAACCATCTACAAACTCTGCTATTGTTAATAACGCTTTAAATAAGCTGAGTATTAGATTTTGGTATATTTGAATCTGTCTACATGTATTGTCCATTTTATCAGCTCCACCTAGCATATAGGAGCAATTTGTAGTTCTACAGTTACACACTGTAGTCCATCTGTTTCTCTGTATACGTTCTTAGCCACTTTCAGCCTGTTCTTTATTAGTCAGGACCCCCACAAGACCACCACAGAGCAGGTATTCTGTGGTTGGTGGATCAGTAGTTCAGTGACACTGACATGGTGGTGGTGTGTTAGTGTGTGTTGTGCTGGTGTGAGTGGATCAGACAGCAGCGTTGGTGGAGTGTTTAAACACTGTGTCCACTCACTGTCCACTCTATTAAACACTCCTACCTTGCTGGTTTACCTTGTAGATGTGCGGTCTGAGATGATCTGTTGCATCATGCCATTGCGGTCATCCTCTAGTCCTTCATCAGTGGTCACATGCTGTCCGGTGGGGGTTCTGACCATTAAAGAGCAAGGTAACAAAGTCTGCACAGAAGCAGATGACCTGCAGTCTGTAACTGTAGAACTACAAGGTGCTCCTATAGGGTAAGCGGGGCATGAGTTATGGTAAGGGACAATGAGTGTCGAAACGAGGAGGAGGTCTTAATAAAGTGGTAATATGATATAAGAGTAATACAGAATGCTTTCAGAAGAGTAAAATCAAATTAGGATTTGCCATTTAGGAATTCTGGACAAATAATCCAGATCGGTGTCCAGAAAGCCATCCCAGGAAAAGCTGCTTCTACCGGTGAATAGTTTTTATAACATGGCTTTTCTCCTTTTAGACGGCTATAGAATCAGACGGGGCAAAGAACTCAAAGAGAGGCAGCGCTCAGCAGGTCACTCCAGAAAAGTGAGTAACTCCTCAGAATGGATACAACTAATGCTTTTAGTATGTGGCTTAAATATCTGAAGCTGTGCTCCCTGTTCATGAATGTTGCAGAACTACGTTCTTTGCCAAGTTTCTACCAAAAGGCCAAAAGAAGCGGCTGACACCCCAGGATGGGACCATTACCATGGCAAAGACCCTCGCTGAGAGAGATGAGCGAGGTGAGTGTATGACTGTGACCTTGCACCAGCATGTCCGGAGTTGCTCTTTTTTCAGTCTTGCTCATCATGCTGGGTCTCTGTTCTGTAGATGGAAACTCCTACTCGTACTATCCAACCCCCTACACTACGTCCACTCTGCCCAACCGCAAACGCCGTCACCCCACCATCCGGATCAGCCGGGGGACACGAGTCCCGGACCAGTGGGACGCATTTCTGGATCGACAGATAACAAACCCCAGTGAGCTGCGCCATCTGGACGAGTATCTGGGAAATCGAGTGAGTCTGTCTAATACATGAAGTTTCTATCACAATATCTATATTTAGTGGGAATTTATGAGGTTAGGTGTTTCTAATAAAGTGGCCAGTTAGTAGAAGTACAGGGTAGGTGTTCCTAATAAAGTGGCCAGTGAGTGGAAGTACAAGGTAGGTGTTCCTAATAAAGTGGCCAGTGAGTGCAAGTACAGGGTAGGTGTTTCTAATAAAGTGGCCAGTGAGTAGAAGTACAGGGTGGGTGTTTCTAATATAGTGGCCAGTTAGTGGAAGCACAAGGTAAGTGTTTTTAATGAAGTGGCCAGTGAGTAGAAGTACAGGGTGTGTGTTTCTAATAAAGTGGCCAGTGAATACAAGCACAAGGCAAGTGTTTCTAATATAGTGGCCAGTGAGTGGAAGTACAGCGTAGGTGTTTCTACTAAAGTGGCCAGTTAGTAGAAGTACAGGGTAGATGTTTCAAATAAAGTGGCCAGTAAAAGCAAGTACAATGTGGGTGTTTCTAATAAAGTGGCCAGTTAGTGGGAGTACAAGGGGAGCTTTTCCCTTAAAGGGCCAGTGAGTGGAAGTACAAGGTGGTGTTTCTAATAAATTGGCCAGTTTGTGGAAGTTCAAGGTGGGTGTTTCTAATAAATTGGCCAGTTTGTGGAAGTTCAAGGTGGGTGTTTCTAATAAAGTGGCCAGTGAGTTTTACTCCTGTTCTTGATGTGTTTTAAATGCAGATGAATGATCTCCAGTCACAAACGAAGGTTCTCTCAGAGACAGAAGAGATTTTCCTCAAAGCTACCACACAGTTCAGGGAGACAATCAAAAGCATGTACTCTGTCCTTGTGAGTATGAAGCCCCCGCGTCTCCAGTTTGTGACTTTTTTGATTATTTTACAGCTATTGAAACTGAACCTGCTCTGTCCTTTGTTGAACAGAATCCTCACATTAGCTATAAAGACCTACTGCAGGGTTATAAGAGCAAGGTGACCAGCCTGGCCGCACAGAAGAAGAAGGATGAAGTGCCCATGGTGGTGAACCTGTTCCAATCTGTTTTGGATAACTTTATCAGGGCTGAGATCAGAAAAGCCTCTTCAGAAACGGAGCTTGTGAAGGTACCTTCAGAAAACGTATTTAAGACACATTTACAGTATTAACTGTAAACATGATTTTGTATATACAGTCATGGCCAAAAGTGTTGGCAGCCCTGAAGTTATTGGAACAACACAAAAAACAGAGGAAAAAAAGCCAAAAATTATATAATTTCAAGCAGAACTTCAAAAATGGGCCAGACAAAATTATTGGCACCCTCAACTTAATATTTGGTTGCACACCCTTTGGAAACTAAAATCAATCACTTCCTATAACCATCAACAAGCTTCTTACACCATTCAACTGGAATTTTGGACCACTATGGAATAATTCATTTTCTGGAAAAATTTCAGGGGTGCCAACACTTTCGGTCATGACTGTACATTACTTTATATATTACATTATTGCATTATTGTTATATGAACTGAAGTATTGATTTCTTTGAATTATTCATTAAGCTAATTAGACAATCACAGTATATGCTTACATGTGTTGTCTTGTTTCCTGCTTTACCCACCAGCCCACGAAAAAGATGAAGAGGACAGACAATAAATGTGTAAGTTTACTGTGTGTTACGTGTGTTCATTAGGGATGCACTGATATAGGAATTCTGGTCCAGTATCTGATATTTGTCATATGTTGATCTGTGGATCTGTATTTATAGAGGATTAAGAATACATGATTGATTAAATAGGTTTCCACATAGCAGCTGCTGAACATTTTTCATCATCCTGATCCTGAATCATTCATCGTATAAGCTCACCAGGCAAAAAATGAGTCCCCTTGCATGTTTAAGGTGGTAGTAACTTCAGTAACCGTTCCTGCAGATGGGGCTGCATGAGGCTGATGGGGCTATAAATACCTGTGGCATATTTCTATGGGATTTATAGATTGAGAAGAGGTGCTACAGTGCAGTGAATGTCTCGTTCCATGTGTGGAAAATGGCTCCAAAGCAGATGTTAAAGATTGGCTAAAAGAAGTGATTGCATTTGGGCGTGTCAAAGACTATAGTGCGAAGGAAGTAGCTGAATCTGCAGGTGTATGGAAGTGTACGGTCATAAGGGTCTACCAGCAGTGGCAAAAATCCCAGTCTACAGGAAATTCTCCTCAGAATTGTTCAGGGAAGGCATCCACCAAATCTGACCCAACTACACAATTCTTTGATGAACATTGATGTGGCCTACATCCAGAAACTTGTCCAGTACATGCCCAATCCAATCACACCTGGTATTCCTGCTCGTAGAGGTATTACACAGAGGTTTCAGTCACAGGTGACTAGAGTCATTGTGTATTATGTCTAACGCGATACGAGGATACAGCAGCCTAGCAACCACCTGGAACATTACAGCTATCACACAGCAGTCCCCCTTTGCATACCCCCAATTCCAGAGCACCCACTCTGCAACCTAATCAATGACCTAATAAAATATTAAATACCAGAATCTCATTCCATAATTAATTACCTAGTAATTTATTTATTAACTATAATAATGATACACAGTACAAAACTCTTTATGTACTACAGTCGCTAATGTGGGTGTGGATTATAACACTGTTCTTTAAATTTCCTTCAAATAAGAAATAATTCTATGTTATAACAGCATTGCCTGCATTTGTTATCTCTGCTGATAACTGCAGCTGTTACAGCTTATAGGCTTAAAGACATTTACACTTTGAGAATCTTGGTGTTAGCATGTGTTGGCACCTTGTGTGCTTCTCATATTCCCCTAACCGCTGTCACCTCTGTTTCCTGTCTCCTATGGTGTGTGTAGCCAAACAGTCCGCTGGACCATTGCTTCAACACATATCAGGTGAACATCGTCCAGTCATGTGACCTGTGCAACTCCTTTGTCTGGGGAATGGAGAAAGCCTGCATGTGCAGCTGTGAGTTTCACCATCCCCAAGTTCAATGTTGTCTCTCATTCGGTGGTCCCTGTACCCTTATCAGGCAAACTATAGATTTCTAATTATAGATTTGATATTTTTTAGTTGTTTTTTTTTTTTTTTTTGGTTTTTACCTTATTTGGCATATGTCGTTTTAGTTAGTTTTCCAGTGGACATGATAGTTTTGATCTAGTTTTAGTGTTTTTAAGAAGTGTATATTTTTATTACAGTTTGTGAGCACAATTAGTTTTTATTTTTATATTATAATTATATTTGTGTCATTTTTTTTTTTTTTTTTTTTAGTAATAGTAATAGTTTAAATCAACTACAACCCTTACTCATAGGGGAGATCCAGGACCCCTCCAATTAGAACCTTGCTTCTATGATCATCATCGTATTATATTGATGTCTGTGATATTGCAAATGCCATTATCATAATACTAG
>JAVGWN010000785.1:0-13542 GCA_034552555.1 Semaprochilodus insignis
GAAGGAAGGAAGGAAGGAGGGGAAAGAAAGTGATAGGACGTTGCATCATAAACTAGCCCAGAGGCTCACAAAAACAAACCCACTTTAAAACACAAACAATTTCACACTCGGTGGACAAGGCTGGAGAGACCCAGACTCGGATCGTGTGAGGAGTACAGGATCCGTGCGGAATTACAGCCTGGAGACTGGAGACATGCTTCTTCTCACTGTCTCCATTTCAGACTCACTCATGTTCAGTCTCCTTCTCTAAAGTCACACACTCACATCTCCGACGACATTAGAGGACTCCTTCCTTCTGCTGTTAGATATTAATCACCATAATCACACACTGACCGCGTACTGCAACAACAAAAACAGACACTTCTACCTGTTAACCTGCTCTATTCCTCTAACGTGGACCTTTACGTTTTTCTGGGTTCTTCCTCTTTCCTTTAGTGTGATGTAGCTTTCTGAGAATGCAAACGGCCTGCAAAGCCCAAAGTACAGTCCAGAGGGAGGAACTCTCTACCACAGAGAGCACTTCTCAGCTGCCTGAAGTGCCTAGTCTTTCTCTGTTACAGAGTGACATCATCTCATAACACAGTTCTTATTGCCTGCCTACCAGTAAACTTCACATGCCCTCTCGCAACACACAGCTATCACTGGAGGCCAGGAAGTGTTCTGACATTTGATCAATCAGAACAGAGTAGTAAGCTGACCGATCAGGGCAAACTGGGCTCATCGGGAGGCACAGTAGCTCTAACAGAGTGTTTCAGACAGAGGGTGAATACAGATGTACAGTATGGGAGAAATACTGCGTTTTGGGAGAACTGAAGCATGTAAACCTATTCTATTAGACCCCAAAAATAAAAGTAGGAACACTGAATATTAGCATAATAGGTCCAGTTTAATAATTTTCATTCTCAATACAGTCCCCCTGCTGTCACATGTTATTGTTTTAAATTCACCGGAGTGTCCAAAAGTGACCAGACCCTCTCCTAAAGTCCTTTACTAGAAGAAACACAGAAGGAGCAGGTGTTTACAAACCTTTGGACATAGGCTAAAGCATACTGAACCCTTGAGTCATCCTTATTGTTACCCTGATGGAGCACATCTACAGTAAGTACACAGGAAGTGAACAGGATTCTGAATATGTGCACACACCAACAATATGCACAACAATGAAGGCAACATTAAGTGAAAGGCAACTATACAGTGAAAACTCAGTAGCACACAGAAAGCTCCAATTCCACACACAGATCCATTTTACTACAACTAACATGGACACAGCCCAGCTACCCTGTGCTCAGATTCTAACGAGTTAAAAGAGTCTTTGCATGCATCACTGACAAGGTATTAGGTAAGAACGTGACATGCTAATCCACAGGAGAGATGCTCCAGCCTTACCATCTGCACAGAGCCTAGTAAACACCTCCTTTAGATCTTTCTGCATCTACCTATAAACCCCTAATTCAACTTGTGCCGTACTAATGACAGCACTTGTTCCATCACCCTAGACTTAAACACCATGTCACAACTGCTTCCAGACACACACACACACAATGTAATCCTGCTCGAAGTTTACACCACAGCGCAGTGTAATATAACATGCCTTAAGTGTGTGCATGGGGAGAGATTAGAGAAGCCCCTGCTGGAGCTGTATGGGTGGAAGCGTCTGCCAGAGCCATATGGCAAACACAGCACACCAATCACACAGTAAAACCCCCGACCAGAGCTATGCGGCCACAGCAGGACGCTGCGCTGACACTTCCCGTGGGCAGGATCTCTGCCTGCAGCACTTCCACACACTGAAAGCCTGGACACTGCTCCATCCATTCAGACCTCTTCAGTAGATACACACAGCTGAGGTGAACCAAATTAAAATGAACTTAGAAGTCATAATGACCGGGAAAAACGCATAATGATGGAAAAACGCTCATTACCTCATAGCTCACTGAAACAAGCTGAGAAACTTCTCACACTTGTGTTCGTACCTATCTTACTAGGTTTAAATTGGATTAAAAGTTAAGGGAGTCCATACAGTCTAGTTTAATACAGAACACAAACACATCCACCGAAACCAGTGCAATTCTCTTCCACAGACACCCCTTCTCTTAGCTGCCTGAAACACCTCCATTGAATTCCAGGCCTCCTCTCTGTTACAAGATGACATCATCACATAACACAGTCCTTATTGCTCACCTACCAAAAAGCTTGTCACACAGCGCTCAGAGAGCGGAAAAAAAGTAAAAGCCTGCGTCTTCTTTTAGTCTAGTTTGTGAAGGTGTACGATCTTGTTCTACCCGACTTCCAGCCACAGCAGTGTGGAGGCGGAACTTGTAACAGGATGCCAATTTAGTGGTTCGGCCAATCAGAAAAAAAAAAACAGGCCAGCCGAACAATAAGAGCACACTGGGCTCATCAGGAGGCGGGGCTTAAAGACACAGGAGCTCTAACAGAGCGTTTCAGACAGAGGATAAATACAGATGTACAGTATGAGGAAAAAATATAGGTTATAGCAAAAAGGGTTCTGTTATTGTTATAGTTACAGAACCTTTTTGGTACTACTTAGAATTTCTGCATTGTATAAATGAGAATTTGTCAGCATCAGCATGAACACGGATACCAGCTATTAGCTCAATCAAAAATTCCAAAATCCAATGTAAACAAACAGAAATATTTGGAAGTGCAGACTCAAACCTGTGAATACACTACACAAATCTAATGTAATTGTGATTAATTATCTAACTCATTAATAACCCCTCTCCTGCGGAACCACAACACTGTTCCCTGACCCAGTACACCTGATCTAGCTCATTAACAAGCTCCATAATCAGTCAATGTGCTGGATCAGGTGTGCTGCATCAAAGAATACCAGAAACAGGTGCTTCACCGTAAGCAGTAAGAAAAGCTGCCTTATGATTTAATTATTCTGGAAATTCAGTTTAAAATGTAATAATAAGTATAAGATGTGAGTTCGCTGTAATCAGTTCACTGGATTGCACCACAAATGAGCGCAAAAACACCAAAGCATTAAGTTACATGTGGAGTAAAATCACTCGTCACTATAGGTCTGTTACAGCTGACTGATTAAACCAGGCAGATGAGCATGTATGTGGGTGTTGGGGGGCGGCACTATTATACACCCCACCCTTTACCTACAGGAAGTGGCTCTGCGCTCCCTCTAGATAGTCCATCTGTGCCCTGGTGCTGCAGGACACCAACGTCATGCTACAATAGCTATGACCACCAAGCACATGCTGGTATTGCTACACTTGTGAGGACTTGCACTGATTTCAGTAATACTGTAGCTCGACGATGCTACATCTACACCTAAATCCCCCCAACCACAGTAACAAAATGGATCTTTCAGTTTTTAAAATAAAATATTTTATGTCAAATGTCCTCACTTGCACACAATGCTTGTGTTATCCCATTAAGAGGAATTTTGATTCTTGCACATGACTAAATACAAAAACTCTTTTCACCCTAGGATAACCACAGAGGTTGAAATGCTACATAAATGCACAAAATAAGAAACAATGGAGCTTAAAAACACAATGTGCTGGCATCAATCTCTATTTCTTCTAAATGCAAGTGCACACAGACCCACAACAGCCTCTGGAAGTCATCCACAATCCATCCAGGGACAAATTCTTCGCAAAACAGAGAGCAAAACAGAAGAGGGGGAGTGAAAAGACCAAGGCTCCACAGCAGTACGGCGCTGCCCTCCATGTGTCCATTCCATAATCAAATGGATTACCAGTCCGTGTCAGAGTCTTTATTTGGATAATGCTCCACAGCGTCATATTCGTCTTCAGCAGAACATTGGCCGCCACGCTGGATAGAAGACGCTCGGGAAGGAAGAGCGGATTTACGGAGAAGAACTGAATCCCATTACTCAGGCACTCAGGAATTATGCAGAGAAATTCACACGTTCGCGTCTCGGACGTAAAACGGGCTGAATCAGTCTCGGGCCTAAGCGGACACCATTCTGGGACACAGCAGAAGTGTGTGGAGGTGAGTGATGTCTGAATAAGTACAGTAGTTTTGTGCTGTGCAAAAGTGTGCACCTTAAAATACAGGCTTATCATTTAGATATTAATCTCCGGGTGGAATTCCACTCATCTTCTCTCAAGTCTGCACAACTCAATCATTAAGATGAAAGAAGTCATTCAGAATGGGTCGGTGTGAAATGCTGCATTCCAGAGAAACCTATGGAGCCAGAATTGTTCACAGTGGTGGTGATTGGCAGACAGACTTCTTAGCACTCAACG
Organism: Semaprochilodus insignis; assembly: GCA_034552555.1. Lineage (NCBI taxonomy): Eukaryota > Metazoa > Chordata > Actinopteri > Characiformes > Prochilodontidae > Semaprochilodus > Semaprochilodus insignis. The sequence continues at coordinate 4,257 of JAVGWN010000785.1, forward strand.
CCTCTGAAAGTTACATCACTGACATTTCGCACATTAAATGGTTGCAAATACGCTTTCTAATAGCAGAGACATTTATGGCAGTTTTAAGAAGGTTTTAACCCATTCGTAGCAAAACAGTGTCTTAACAAAGCGTTCAGATTTACTGCCCTTTCATCATTTTCAACATTTCACCTTATAAATCTCAAGTCTCGCTGAGCGCTTTGGATATTTTACTATTCGAAAAGCTCTTTAAGCTGCTTTGTGCATGAAACATGAAATATACAAATAATGGGCTTTATTATTTATAGTAGTGGTATTTGGGTTGTACACATTCAGGCCTTTTCCATCAACATGGAACCAGCTCCGTTCTGGCTAAATAAATAGGTTCAGAACCAGAAAACTTAGTTTCCAGCTGGAACCAAAGTATAGTAAGTTCTTCAGCACGAACCGTGACGATATTCGTGGGCATGTTTGTTGCTGAGAAAAAAGAAGGTAACAATGGCAACACCCAGCGGACTGCTGAAGAACCTCTTCTTCGTCTGCTTATCTCCAGCAGCTGATCCGTGTTTGCTTTCTGGATATAAACAAACATGTGGAATAACAGCACAAACGCTCCCAGGTAATCTACACACTCCGCCATCTTGTTTGTGCTGTTTACTACCACTGTGCAGCGCCCTCTGTTGGCGTTAATGATGCATCCTTTGACGTTCTTTGGTTCCAGTAAAAACTGGTGCAAACACAGGCTGGTTCCATGAGTAGTACCAAGGTTCTACAGAGCCTGAACAGAACCAGATCAAGAACCAGGGCTCTTTTGGTCGAAAAAGGGCTAAATCTGGGTCAGTGCCAATTAACAATTTCACATCAAACCATCCAATCACACAGAAATTTGGGGGGAGATAATTGTGGAATTCCCATCATGACTCAAAAACGTCTTACAACCTGTCGCTGTTCTGCCAGTGTAAGAATGTGTACATGAGCCAGGGTTCGCTTGGGGTTGTGCACATGGCAGCCTGTCCCAGGATCCTGTGGCAGTCCTACTGGGATAAAGCAGCTGCAGACAATACAGCTTGGTGACCTAAACCAAACAAAGCTGTCTGCTTATCGAGATTCGCTGCTGGGAATCCATTCCAGATCTGGACAGTCTTGAGAAATCCACACATCTTCACACGACAAGCGATCTGATCTCACTGCCCACATTGGTGAAAGTTCACATCTGTGTTTGCTAAGTGATGCATATCTGTCATTCGCGTGAACACGCCTCTGCCCTGAAACGACCCGCACGCTCACAAGACTTCAAAATCTGTGATGCTGCCAACACTGAATGATGACATCAGGGACATGTGCATGTATAGAACAAAAACAGACTAGCAAAAACACACCTGACTGTTTTCACTGGCAGCGCTTCCTTTACACTCCTCCAAGTTCTAGCTTACAGCTAAGTGAGCATGGGGTATAAACTCTGAAGTACTGTGTGATGGTAACATGATGGTAAATAAGTTACATTAAAATGCCAACAGGTTTTTAGAGCAAGAGATTTAGAGCAAATAAATAAATAAGCTCACCAGACAAAAGATTAGTCACCTTGTGTTTAAGGTGGTAGTAACTTCAGGCTCCTGCAGATGGCGCTGCACCAGGATGATGTGACTATAAATACCTGCAGGGTGTGAGTGACGGGATTCATAGATTGAGAAAAGGTGGTACAGTGCAGTGAAGGTCTCGTTCCATGTGTGGAAAATGGCTCCAAAGCAGATGTTAATGATTGGCTAAGAGGAGTGACTGCATTTGGACGTGCCAAAGACCATAGTGTGAAGGAAGTAGCTGAATCTGCAGGTGTATGGAAGCGTATGGTCATACGGGTCTACCAGCAGTGGCTAAAATCCCAGTCTACAGGAAACTATCCTCAGAATTGTACCAGTGAAGGCAAAATCTGGCCCAACTGTACAATTCTTTGATGCATGAGTGTTTGAACACTGATGCGGCCTACATTCATGTTCATGGAGGTATTACATGCTATTAGGTACGTTTAAGTCAGCTTATGATATGTGTAAACTGAATGGAGATCATGGCTTTGTTTACACAACAGTGTACACACTTACAGTTATAAGTGACCAAATTCGATTTCTATGGTCAGATCAGTCAAGTTAGCTCACATATACACATTAGTTGTACTATCAACACAGGAATGTGTACACTGACCGGGGGCACAGGGTAGACAACAGTATGACCACATGAGATCAAATTTGCTTTTTTTTTTTCTGATGCAAGCATCATTTCTGTTTTGCCTTTGTTTATTTTGTACCTCTGTTACGTCACAAGCTGACAAGTCTGAATTGGACACTTCCGTCATCCGAAAGTGCACAAAAGGCTGTTGGTTCTGAGATAACTCCAGGCTCCATCTGAGTTCTGAGTGCAGGTCAGCATGCGGTAGATGCATTTCTACACACGTAATTGTAGATGAATAACGAAAGTGCACTCTGTTATTCTGTTTACCCTGTGTACAAAACGAGGCGATGGTGATGTTTACCCCTGGCTTTTCATGCCGTCAAGTGGAATCCAAAAGTAAGCCAATCGCTGAAAATGCACGCATGGATGGCGTAAAGAGTCGCATTTCCAAAGAACTGATATGAATCCAATTTGAAACTGCACACAAATGTGGCTCAGATCTGCGTGGAAACGGATTAATGACAAGTGACTTTTTGTCATTCTGATTTCAGACCATCTCTCCTCCGCAAAAAATCTATATACCAACAGTCATATTTGACAGCAAGCAGCATCAAGCACATACAGCCTGAATCAGATCCTGTCTCGATCCAGTTGTACATGTGGTGGTTCCACTATTTCCTAGAGTCCAGCACTGATAAACTAATCATCTGTCTGCAGAGGAACCAGCACAGGAGTGTCCACACTTTGGCATCCAAACAGGGCCTTAGCCCACTGTCCAGATTTATATCCAAAACACTTCAAGCAAAAAGCTGAAATTGCTCCTTGAAAATGGTTTTAAAATTGCTGTGCAATGGCAGAATGACCTGCTAATAGGCTAGCCGGTGCTGCGTTGACCCTTAACCGTCATCACTGCTATGGACCATTAAATGTTCCATTGGACATCGCTGAGCTGCTGCCAACCCTTGGGCTATAAAACAACTCTCTGTAACGTGAAGCTCTAAGTAGTGTCATAATATAACGTGCCATTAGCTCAGACACAAACAGCTGCCATTGTTGTATTGATATGCTAATTGCTATCAGCCCACAAACATGATCACTATGCTAATGGCTACATCTGCTCCACCGGGTTAAAGTTTCAGACAGGGACGGACTAACTGCTACATCGGTGCAGGCTAGAGGGACAAGCGTGTGAAGTTCCTGAAGATCAAAAGCTGTGGAGCTAATTTGAGCGAAACATAAAACCCAGACTTCATCCAGGCTTGATTTAGCCGTGCAGGCAGACAGTGTCAAGCTGAGGAGATCAGGAAGGGCTTTGTTGGATATCAAATATAAGCTTTGTCTGGTCTCACACACACACACACACACACGCACACACGCACACACGCACACAGGAAAGAGGAATTCATATTTGTTTTGGTTTATTGGTGTTTTATTAAAGTGGCACTTTAACTGAACACTTAAATCGGCACTTCGCAAGAAGTCCTATTGCTCAGTCAGGAGAACGAACACACAAACACACAACTAAGTGTGTGCATCATTGTATGCTGTGTGTCGCCCTGTAAAACATCTTTACCTACTGATTAGAATTAGAATATACAACCATTCACCATTTAACCATCCATGACGTCAAACACCCATATACACTCACACCCAAATGAACACACACACTAGGGGGCAGTGAGCACACTTGCCCAGAGTAGTGGGCAGCTCTATCCACGGCGCCTGAGGAGCAGTTGGGGGTCAGGTGCCTTGCTCAAGGGTACTTCAGTTGTGTCCTGTCAGTTCTGTGAATCGAGGTTAGGTTGATTCCCTAACCTCCAGCCCATGACTGCCCCCTGCAGTATCACATGTGCAGGCCCAGAAAGAAGGTCTTGCTCTATGTTTAGGTCCCAAATACAAAATTAACATTATACTGATGAAGACGTGATAACCACAGTAGATAATTCACTCACATCTTCGGAAGACACGTCATCAAGCTGTGCATGAGTTCTCTTTGAATACTCTCTCAACACGCTCGCAATCAGATTTATCTGTTCTATCAATGTTATAACAACGGCTTTCTGCCCTTTATGTGCAATTACACATTCCCACCAGAGAGGTCTCCAAAACACCCAAAACCTAGTGTAGCTTCAACAGAACAGAAACACAGCAGCCTGTAAGTAGCAGCCACGCTACCAGTGTTTGCTGGTTGAAGCAGATCATCTTAAACTGAGAGTTTCAAGGTGAGGAACTTTACTCTACTGTGTGTTGATGTCCAGATGGAAAGTGAGTAGCTAGTATAGGTAACGTTAGCTACTAGAAAGCTCCAACATCAGCATAGCTAACTATATAGTATGAGGAGTGAGCTCATTTTAATTTCCCGTCTGTGTATATTTTGACATGTTTGACATGTGTGATCATTATGGTGTCTCAATGTTAACCAGCCAATCAAAGCAGAACTCATCAGATTATTCATAAGCTCACCAAAAAGGAAAACAGCTTGTTTCATTCTAGGGCCAAATCATACGGGTGTAAATGGACATGTAAAATCACATCACCCTGACCAAAGTCACATGCCTTCTATGTCGACATCAGAGACTTACAATACTGAATAAACGTATTTCATTGCACCCTTTAAGAGTGTATATCCAGGTAATCCTAGCAGTGTCAGCAAAACAAGATCTCACAGGAATAATTTTTAGTCCTCCCCCACCACATGTCTGACAGACTAGTATCAGACGAGCAGGTACGGCTGTCCGCTGACCCTGAACACACCCAGGAGATTTACTCACTCATGGCCAAATGAGGATGAACAACAGATGTGAGCTGAAATAATCATTAATCAGTCTCTATTAGGAACTTTACAGTCCTTATCATCAACCCTGACATAAACAGGCCTCCCTGAAGGACAACTTCACTATACTGTAAAACATGTCCATCACCACATTATTGCTTATTAACTCTTTATATCCTTCACATTGACATGGTGAACTGCACGTGTGCCATAAATCTATGCTTTTCAGCACTTTGGCTTGCTTGTGTCCTTGTTCTACCAGTCAGAACCAGTATTTAACTAGTCCACCGACATTTCAATTCTAGATATTTTCACTGAGGTGCTGAGGGAAGTAAGTTTATTGGGTTACACTATATGTGCTATTGCTGTCTTTGGACCCATTGCTTTACATCTCCTTGGTAAGATCACAGGTGTCAGTTGCAGCTTACTACCTATTTCCTCTAAGCCACGTACCTTATTGTGGTGGGTATTCACCTCCTACCGTTTTGCATTTACCTCGTATTAAATTCTGGGGTATTTAATGGCGAGCTATGTAAACTGGGGAGCAGACAGCTCAAGCGGATTCTCCTCAACACTTGAAATTTCCTATGCTAGTATTATCTTTCCACAGATGAGGACGTTACCGCAGGAAACTCTTTTGGAATCGCTGTCACTGACATTACTTTACTGGGCAACACAGGAAGGGCTATTGACCCTAGCTGCGGGTGATCTCATTTCAGCAGTCCTTTCGGATGCAAGAGACAATTTATTAGAACGATGCATTCAGCAATAGGCTACATCATCCTGGGCCGATAATACCCCTTAAGAGGCCGTTGAGATGATTGCATGGCTCTGCTCCAGCCCTATACAATCAGAGCCCTATGGTTTTGTGATAATTATCACCATTATGCGGATCACCGTAAAGCATGAGAATCCGAGGGAGGGTGCGGCGGCAGAAATCCCAGCAGACAGAAAAGCACCCCATGAAAACACTAACAGCTCGCATTCATCACACAGACGGAGGAGCAAAGCATATCAGTCTAACGCAGCGGGATGTTTTTCAAAAAGAGCATTCCGAGTTCCTCACACATCGGAATAAATTACAAAGGGAAAGATCTGAAGACAAGAGAGGGCAAGAAAACACAGTGGGGAATCATAGAAAGAAAGAAAGAAAGAAAGAAAGAAAGAACGAACGAACAACAGAGAGAGAGAGAGAGAGAGAGAGAGAGAGAGAGAGAGAGAGAAATAAAATGAGACCAGGCGCAGGAGTTATAGAGTGTGAGGTAGAGAGTTACAGATTTGTATCTAATTAAACTGAGAGTTCTCAAAATTCTAAATGTTGGTTCTTGTTCTTGTAAAGACGCTTCAGCAATAACGTAAATCCTAATATGACTGTGACTGAGAGTGTGAGAGAGAGAGAGACAGACAGAGTGAGTGAAAATGTGAGCGAGACAGTCAGGGAGTAATAGAGCAAGCTAGGGAGATAGAGAGATAAGAAAGAGAGAGCAAGAGATGAAGGGCTACATAGAGAGAAGAGAGAAAGAGGGAGAGCAAGAGAGCAGGTAGAGAGAGAGTATGAGAGCGAGAGTGCGAGCAAGACAGTTAAAGAGTAATAGAGCAGGGAGAGGGAGAGATAAGAAAGAAAGAGCAAGAGATGCCGAGCTACATAAACAGAAAAGAGAAAGAGAGAGAGCGCAAGAGGAGCATGGGAAGAGATATAGAAAAAGAGCTAGTGAGCGCTAGGAAGGAAGGGAGTGAGGGAGGGAGGGAGGGAGAGAGAGAGAGAGCAGGAGTTTGATCTGTATCTAATTAAACTGAAAGTTCTCAAAATTCTGAAGGCTTGAAATGTTTGTTCATGTTCTTGTAAAGACGCTTCAGCAGTAATGTATCTCTCAATATGACCGTGACCGAGAGCGAGAGAGACAGACAGAGCAAGAGTGTGAGCGAGACAGAGAGTAATAGAGCAAGCTAAAGAGATGGAGAGACAAGAAGGAGCGAGAAAGAGATGGAGAGCTACACAGACAGAAAATAGAAAGAGAGAGCGCTAATAAGTGCTAGAGAGACACAGAGAGAGACAGAACGTGTATGTGAGAGAGAGAGAGAGAGAGAGAGAGAGAGAGAGAGAGAGAGAGAGACAAAGAGAGAGAGAGAAAAAGGGAGAAAGGGAGAAAGGAAGAGTGAGAGAGCAAGACATGCCTTTCAAAGCTGGGAAAAAAAGCAAACATCACCCGTGTGAAGTTCTGAGAAGAACCCATACCTGGTGCTCAGCTTTCAAACCCTGCGTTCTTTTCCTCTCTCCCAGAGGAGAGTGAACCTCGCGTGATCAGTATACCAACGGGTCAGGAGAAATAAAAAAGAGTCAGGAGAAGAGAGGCATCATGCTTCATGAGTCAGCAAAAACATTCAATAACAGAATAAAGCACAGCAGCATAATCATCTACTTCAGCACCGCCTCCTGTCAGTAAAGACAACACTGGCTCTCTATATTCACCTCCTTCATAATACTGCTGCAAACGAAAACCATAAAATAATTATCACTGTGAGTTACAGTCAGTGGTCTTAGAACGCTAGTTTCTGCCATTGCCAGCAGTAGCAGAAACCCTTAGCAGACCCATCCTAGCCTTTGCCATTGGCTGCAGCGGTGGGATAAACCAGGGGTACAACTATGCACACTTCCTGGACTCTGATTTAAGGCTTCTGGGAAACACAGAGCTCACCTGCTTTAGTGTTTGGTGCACTGAAACCGATCATAAAGCATCAGTTCCAGAAAAGTGTTAAAAAGTCATTTCTTAGCTTTTCAGCAATCTGGTGAATATTTTTCATATCGTGATATATACCTGAATATACTGCAGTGGGGGGGTGGGCTGAATTGCAATGTCCAATATCATGCAGCCCTAAACGGAAACAAAAATCCCAGATTCAGCTACATTGGGAGGTGTTAGCACAGTTTACACTGGCTGTACATCATGATGGGTCCAGTCCAGGTAGGGTCTAGTCCCAATTTCTACTATTTAAAAATGCATATCATCTACAGGCATGTACTTAAAATATCAGATATCAATCCAGAATATCCAGAATATGCATATTCAATGCACCTCCAGAAATGTATCACCAAAATTGAAAAAAAGTGAAGCAACCGATAAAGAGCAACATTGGGCAACACAATTCATGTCATACAACATACTTTAGTTACATTCTTTCAAAGCAGAGATTTAATTTTAATAACATTATAATAATTAATAAATAATTAATAATTAATAAAAATTAATAACATAAAAAATAAAACTCACATTAAAATAAAAACTAAAATTAGCTTTATTACACATATATGGGCAACTGCATGAGTGACTGCAGGGCTAATTAATGCATAAAGAAATGAATGAATGAAACTAGTATCCAGAATCTTAGTGGACCAAGAAAGCTACAACTGACTAGTCGACTTGTTGAGCATGTCCTAATATGTTCTCTAAATATTCCAAAAAATTGTCACTGTTATACCGAGGGCTCGTCTTTATGAGCACAATTCCATTTTTCAGCAAATAACCTAAAATCTGACGCCACATAATCCTAATCACATAACCTGACTGCCAGCACACGGGAACATAACTGATGTTGCCACAGAATTGGGCAGAGAATGTATTTGCTTGTGCACAGCGACATACAATAAACACACAGGACTGCAGTTATCACCCAGCTCACAGCAGGCTGGGTTTAAAAGCAGCACCAATGTTCACCAAGTTCACTGAGATGTGCAGAGGGGGAAAGAACGGCAGAGGGACAGAGGCTCTGAGAGGAAGAGCAGTCGCTGAGGATCTATAAAGGTTGTTTTAAGGCGCCTCTCAGGGATGCTTTATATAAGCAAGCAGATGGCTTTCCCGTCAGAGAGCTGAAAATCAAATGCAAATATATTTGTTCATTAGGTGGTAATGAGGCTTGTCAGAGAAATAACGCTATTTCAGTCTCCATAACCGCATTCCACTTAGAGAGAGAGAGGGAGCGTGGGGAGAGAGAGAGAAGGAGAGAGAGAGAGAGAGAGAGAGGGAGAGAGAGAGAGAGAGAGAGGTAGAGAGAGAGAGAGAGAGAGATTTGATCAGGCTTCATCCACCGTACTTTAAGGCGAGGGCATTCTGAAGGAAAGAATCATTATCTGTAGACACTGCTCCTCACTGATAGCGCTGAATATTCCATTAAACTTCCGTATGAGGCTGCAGAGATTCCATTTTGACAGACGAGTACTCGAGCACATCTCAAGGCTTCAGGAACACCTTCTACCCTGGCGCAAATTTCCTCAAGTCTCTTTCTCATTACGCCACCTCCAAATTCCTCCAAGCATCTCTCGGACATCAGACATCCACAGAAGGCTTTCAAATGATCTCGACGCGTCCTCTGAAA
>JAVGWN010000786.1:0-13536 GCA_034552555.1 Semaprochilodus insignis
CACACACATATATATACACACACACACACACACACACACACACACACACACACACACACACACATACACACTGTACTAAATCATAAAATGACCATTATAAACCAGACATTAAAGTGACTTCACAAAATAAACTCCCTCCTGTGTTCTATCGGTTAACTAAACTTGGTGCATAAAATTAAGATCTTAATTAATTCTAATAAAGTCTAATATAGTAATATAAATATTATTAGTCACATATATCTCTTACTGGTTCAGCCCCTGCGTTATTATAGCTTTATTATAAAGTGTGTTTAGTTCTGTCAGGCGTGCCATGGAGATTAAGTTTTGCATGGTGGGACAGTTTAAGCTGCTCCGTTAGGTGAAAGTTACTGACTGTGTAACGTAACTGATGTTGTTGTTTGTGGTGGTGTTGTTGCAGGAGCATTGGAGGTGTCTCAGAGAAGCCCGTTTGCATGCTGGTTCAGCTCTATGCTGTACTGTTTTGGAGGAGCTGTGCTGTCCGGAATCATCTTGTCGGAGGCCCCGGTCGCCCCGCTGGCCAACAGCACCAACATCCTGCTGGCCTCGCTGATGTGGTGAGTAATGCTCGGCAGTGTAGAGGGCCCAGAGAGGCTAACTCCATAAATAACATACCTTTAATTCAGTTCGGTGCAGGTTTATGGTGATTATAGATGCACACAGTCTGACAGAAGTAGGAGATGAAGGGGTTTGTTAGCATAAAGCAGCTAATACTGAATGTTAATACAGGCATATATCAAATTAATTCATTTTCGAGTTTGGGATACATATAACTGCATCCCATATCATGCCCATGTCTTTCTTTTCTCCATGCTAGGCTAACTGATGGAGTGGTTTAGCTTCATCACTGAGCTTCATGTCCATCTAAGTGTCTTCTCAGGTGTGAAGAGTAGGTGCTACCCTACACATTGTGTGACTGTCTGTTGTGTTCTTATGATAATGGGACACACCCTCCCAGACAGCCAGCGTATATCAGTCTGCTGGCTTGATAGGGCCAAAATGTGCTGACTGTTTGCCACTGCTGGTCCTCCTCAGACCACCCAGATAACTGCCCTACATACAAGAAACACACTCACTGTCAACGGAACAGCTGCACCCAGAGGGAATCAGCCGACAGGAATGAATCTTGGTGGGTAGGTTCGACATTGTCGTGCCAGACTGTCATGGAGTGACCCAGAACGTCAGCGGGTCATCTTCAGTGACGAGTCCCGCTTTTGTCTTGGTGGAGACGACCAACGAATACGTGTGTGGAGGCCCCGTGGTCAGCACCAAGATGAACGCTTTGTGGTCACCCACCACACGTCCAGAAGGCCTGGTGTCGCTCCACCTCCACCCCTACCGCACCATCTGCAGGAACTGTGTGAGGATATTCAAGCTGCATGGGATGGATTATCACAGGACACCATTAGGAACCTCTACAGCTCCATGCCGAGACGTCTGGCGTGTTGGGTTAGCAAACACGGCGGCCCGACGCCATACTGAGAGACAGACTTCTGTATGTGTAGCTCAATAAATATTGATCATATCAGTCTAAATTTATCATCAGTTATTGATCCTGGTGACCTTTAACTTCCTTCCCAACACCACTGCAGTCCCACACCTCCTTCTGGGTGCGGCTGTTGTACAGATGATGAGTGTGTGTTTAGAAGGTTTGTTCCTCATTCTGGGTTTGTGTGAGTGATGTGCTCAGACTGTGGTGTGGTGACTATATTTGAATTTTTATTGTTCTTGATTAGCATCCTGGGACTGAGGATGATTACAGGTGTGACAGGTTTACACCTATACGTAAAGAGCAAACTGGCGATTTGACAGTTTCAAATAGTTCCAAACTCCTGTTAAAAGCACGTATTGAAACACCCTGAGGTGGGGGGGATTACTTGCCTTCCCAGGAGTATCCCATCAATCCTGGGACTTCAGTGACTTGTGACTTGTTCCTGCCTCACATCACTTACCGCTTGCTTATGTGACCTGCTGATTATGTGGTTTGACACAGTACGATATACTGGTATCTACAAACATGGACTGAAGTACCAGCATTAAAATCTACCACTGATTTTGGCTAAGCTAACGTTTTTTAGATGTTTATTATGTTTCCATGTTTATAGATAACAGTGTGTGTGTCAGAAACCACATAATCAGTCTGTTAGAAATGACTGCACACTCCACTGCACACTCCACTGCACACTCCACTGCACATCTCCACTCGGTTGTGTCCTATGGTAGGATGTTTCCAAGAAGCTCGGCGGAGCTGGCAGAATCAAAGAAGACATGGAGCAAAATGCCTCGAGCAAGTCTAGGCCGAAGTGCATTCATGCCCATGCAGCATAGTGCAATGCTGCCCCCCAGTGGGCTGAAGTAGTAGTGCAGCTTCTAGCCAGGACCCTCTGTTTTTAAAGCATGAGCTCCATTCGTACCAGAGCGTAATTCACCCGGTCTTGTTTATGTGTAATATCATAAGTTACTCCGTGTATCTAGTTTTCTTCCACTTAGACTTTTAATAGCAAGAAGAGATCACGTTGACCTCCCAGACATCCTCCTGTTTATCAGTGAGGGCATGCTGATAAGAACAGAGACACGTTCCGAGAATTTCTCGCACCACTCAAATAGATTGAAATGGCTTTTCCCCTCCTCCCTCCTCTAGTCATGACACCCTGGGGCTCATTCTGCCTCCACAAAAACAAGAAATTTCTGCTGTTTTGTCCCTGTGTCACGCACACGCGCATGAGTGCTTCTGATAATTAATAGCTAGCATCACAAATTATGCTAATGGACAATTAAATGACCAGTTTCACTGCTCTGAGAGACGGAGATGGCCAATTAAGCAATTAGTCGTGCTCCAGCGTGTGTGTGCATGTGCGTCATTATAGATGATTTGGAATGCATTATTGCTGCACTGTGATCATGTGATCAGACTGGAGGAATCCGGGCAGAACCGTCTCCGTCTCTCCTACAGTCTGCAGATGCTCCAGCCTGTATGAAACTGATCCGGAAACGTGTGACTTCACCGCACAAACCTATAATAGCCTCATAAGGAGAGTCTTTACTGCTGACTGAGTTATATATTCAGCTCACACTGTACATTACTGTGTATATATGTATATATACATATATGTGTGTGTCAGTGGAGACTGGGCAAACTCTGATTACCATCAGATGTTTCTGCTTACAGAGATCCAGATAAACAGTCGGGCCTTCAGACTACAGTGACAGTTTCTGGTTGTTATTAGTGAAACATTAAAGCACAAATACATGTTTTATTTACTCTCTGATTCAGAGTCTAAGAGTTAAATCATGAAAGTCTTGCTGAGTTTACATTAGTAACTTGTTTGTTGGTGTTAAACTGGATGTCTTAGACTCCATCTGGGTGTTTAGGGTGAAGTTGGTCTATTTGAATGGAGCACAGACAGACAGACAGACAGGCAGGCAGACAGGCAGACTGTGTGGGTTGTTTGTGGCAGGATAAGTTGGAGCTAAGTTTCCGTTAGTGGCTAATGCTAGTGTTAGCTTGTCTGTGTTAGCCTGGCTAGCCTGGCTAACACACTGTACTGGCACAGAGGAGTTAAGCCGGGTTTCAGGGCCTATCATGTCAGATACATATATCAGGTATCAAATGTTCTTATTGGTGCAGTGCAAGTAAACGAGCATGGTATCCCGCCAGCCAGTCAGAACCGAGGTTAGGTGCATACATAGCAGCTTTAAAGTCACAGTAACAGCAGCACTGCTCTCTCCTTCTCTCGGCAGGTACCTGGTGTTTTACTGTCCACTGGACGCCATGTACTCATGTGCCACGGTTCTGCCAGTCCGGTTGGTCCTGACAGGGATGAAGGAAGTGACACGCACCTGGAAGATTCTTGGCGGCGTCGTCCAGGCCAACAAGAAATACAAAGATGGGCTGTTTGTGATGATTGCAGTGGGCTGGGCAAAAGGTACTGAGCTAACCACCATCGTGTTGACTGTTATTGATCCCGCTCATTAGTTCTGAGACCTCCCCCTGACTGTGATTGGTTCCTGTCATTCGTTCTGAGACCTCCCCCTGATTGGTCCACTGCACAAAGCTCTTAGTGGTGCTGAGATTTACACCAAGTGTGGTTCTAGTTTGGTTGTGTTGGAGCCAACAAGACCTTCTTCAGGCTCCCAGAATGTCTTTTTACGATCAGTCCAGCACGATAAGTGTGAACTGTGGCCTATAGAGAGACAAGATTCCGTCTCTGTGTTTGGAGAATAGAGGAAGAACCCACACACAGAAGCACATAATCTGCCGCTCACAAAAAAGAGGACTCATGATTGCATGCTGATTACGACATCCAGTGACACTCGTGCCTCACCATTAATTCCGTTTCTCGTCGTATTGCACTTAGCTGTGATTATCCTGAATGTGAAAGATGCGTGTTTGTCGCATCCTCCGTTTCTTTTTTTGTAATTTCAGGATGGTATTTGTCATTTCTCTAAAACCCTTTATTAAAATCATTAAGCAATTCACCTTCAGTCCCTCAATTACGGAGGGAAAGGTTTGAAATATCAGAAGGTTGAGGTGACGGTCATAACAGCGGAAGACGTGTGCTCTGAGGGAGAAACCGCCAGCGACTGGCCCGTTACAACTGAACACTACAATACGGTACAGCAGTACGATACTTTAGTACTGTATAGCTGTATGGACCGGGCCATGGTATGACGTGTGCAGATGAGGCTAAAAAGGGTTCTTACCAAATCACAATAATCACAATACCAGGTCGATACAAAGGCAAACATACACAACAGGGAGATCCAAAATCACAGTCCACAAACAGCAGGCCGAAAGTCAAAAACCCAGAGCTCAGAACGAGGGAGAAAGGCTCGATGTGTACTGCATGGACAGACGCGAGGGCTGGACAAAGCAAACTCCTTAAATAGGTTCCTTTAGACATCCCTCACGCTACGGTGTACGGCATCCTCAGATTCAGTAATGTGAACACACACACTCCTTACCCTTCCAGCCATCACTGCAGAGCACAGAATCACTCTCAGCCTTACCATTTAGAACCCGTCATTAACCAGTGTGCATGTCCACAGAGGAACCAGGAATCTGCATTTAACCCATCCTTACTGTGAAACACACACACACACACACACACACACACACACACACACACACACACACACACACACANACACACACACACACACACACACACACACACACACACACACACACACAATTGCCCAGAGCAATTCATAGCCAGCCAGCCCCCACCCCACCACCAGCACCACCACCCCAAACCACCCACCCCCCTACCTACCTACCTCTCGGGACAGACACTGATACAACAGCAGAAAACCTACCATCCACTGTAGCTTCTAGGACAGAGAGGTGGGTGGGGTTTTCCAGTAGGTTGCAATACACAACGTTACCACTAGAGGTTACACACTGCTCCTTTAAGTTTAATACAATGTTAAACTGCTTTGGCACTCAGAGTAGTTGGCAAGGGAAGCGACTCAGCTTGCTTTATTGGAAATGCAATGGTATCTTCTTACTCTTCTCCTTTATTATTATTATTATTATTATTATTATTATTATTATTATTATTATTAGCAGTTGCAATCCTGAAATCCGGGGAAATGTTTTTGCCATTGTTTACTTTTACACTGAGTTCTTACAGCTGAATCTGAATTACACAATATTATAACACTACAGTACGTCCGAGTAACACACCCACATATGTCCTCATATACCCTTCAAATAAATCACACACAGACACACGTCTAATTCAAACACAAACATCTCTTCAGTTAGAAGCACACAATTACCCAGAACACCTTCGAGAATTCCAGCCTGAGATAACGCAGCGCTCTGACAAAGACTGCTGGCTGTTGTGTAAGAGTGATTGCTGTGGTGCTGTCTACTGGCAGCTCTTTTCTGCCCCGGTGTTGACACTATTGATCAAAAGCAGTAGTGTGATGGTGATTATGATGAGGAGCAGGTCGTCTATGTTTCTGTCTCTCATTTATTAAAATAAAAAGTTCAGCAGGAAAGGAATGCAGATTCCCCTTTAACCCAGATGAGTCAGTTCGGCAGAGTTTGCCTTACAGTGTGTTTCTGGTGTTCAGTTCCTCTGATAGTCTTGTTTATGTGGTCTGAGACACTGTCATCTATAAACACGGGCTAAATTCAGCCTGCCAGACGTACGTACTGATACTGAATGTGTTTATATCCACTTTTATAGCTATAGAAACAGACCGTGGACACCAAGTACCAACGACTTTTAGAGGAACGGGTGACGTGTACATTTTACAGCTAGCAGTTGAGATTAATGTCATTACTGTGTGCAGTTAATTGTGATTAATCGTTTATTTGAATTTGACATTAAAGAAACACTTGAACAATGTATTTCACTACAGCTGTATGAGTGGACAAACTAAGCTTCATTAGAACGTGTTTATTAATTTCCATAATTCAAATCATTGTGGAAGTGGAGCCTGACGTGGTCTTCTGCCTCTGTAGCCCTTGAGGTTGGATGTATTATGGATTCTGGGATGCTCTTCACACCGCAGTCATACAGAGAGGTTATCTGAGTTGGCGTGGTCTTTCAGTCAGCTGGAACCAGTCTGCCCATTCTCCACTGACCCCGCTCATCTATATGGCCTGCGGAACTGTTCCCAGGAGAACTGCAGTCATAGAAGGGCTCAGACCGGCTCAGACCACACCACACTCAACATCTGTGGTCACATGTTACTCTATTCTGATGATTGATGTGAACATTATCTGAAACCGTTTTGATCATCTGACACCTAATTTGACATAATGGCCTTTTATTATCAGAACAGATTAACATAACTCTGCACCTCGTCACCTGCAGACTGCTTAAACAAACCTCAAACCTCTTTACAGCCTCAGCCAGCAAAGCCTTTTTCTTGTTTTGGCACACCTCGGCACTGCTGGTGTTGCATCCGATTCAATGCCCCCTCAAATGCCTCCTAGGAGCAACTGCACCAGAGGTCCAGGAGAAAGCTCTGCGTTTGAGTCTGGATCATTACAGTGATTTCACTTTGGATGGTTTCAGCGCTGCATGACCAGCGAGCCCAGGACCAAAAAGAACCTCAGAAGAGCCATGGGTCTGGTCCATGCTCACGTTACTTGCAGGCTATCTAAGGTCCTTCTAGAAATAAACCCAGAAAGCATCGCTGGTTAAGTTCTGAACTCTGGTCCAACACTTGGAGCTGTGATGGCAAATGATTCCAGCTAACTACAGATCACATCACGCGTGCTGCTGCTGATAGGTGAGCTGTCGAATATCTGGATATGCTGTATAACCCCCAAGGTTGGGAAAAAAACAGCCCTCACGAGACCGACCCACTGGGATAATTCCCGAACTTCCCAATGGCCAGTGCGTACCTGTACGAGACAGTGTTTTGGAAGGGAGTCTTTATCGGATTGGGACAGCTCAGTGGAACATTCTGGTGCCAAATAGAGACACATTAAAGCTGTGTTTGTGTGGTACTCCACACACTCTTCCCCTAAAGGCCCCGTGCGTGTTCTGGAAGAGGCCGAGTGACAGCAGTACGCTGTGCCAGATCATTTCTAAAGTAAAGAGCTTAATGTGGTAAATGAGCCTAATGGTGTTTCACTTAGGCTGGTCTAATTCAGTTAATGTTGCTTCTTAAAACTGGAGCAGATCCTCCGGACTCCTTTCTTCAGAACAGGTTTTGGGTTCTTCCTCGATGCGCACATGTGTTCTTCATCTGCCTTTCTCGTGTCTCTGTCTCTCGTTAGGTGCCGGCGGTGGACTTATTAGTAATTTTGAACAGCTGGTTCGAGGGGTCTGGAAACCGGAGACCAACGAGCTGCTGAAGATGTCATAGTGAGTTTCAATCATCTCATGTGAACACATCCTCTAATCCAGGTCCTGGAGATCCGTCACCCTGCAGAGCACCAACCCTTATCAGACTCTTCTGATCAAGGTAACGAAAGCCTTCAGATTATTAGAAGGACATGTGTTGGGTCTGAACTCGCCAGGGTGGCAGATCTTCAGGATCAGGGTCAGACATCTCTGCTCTAAACCATGTTCCTTCCAGACCACAGCCCTTTGGAGATTAGAGCTTTCCTCCATCTTGTGACGTGGAGAGTAACGAGGAGACAGGACGCAGTGCAAGGATAACTTATGGAATAAGGACCAATATAACGAGATACAAGAAATAAACGAGTACTCAGAACCAGAACCAGAGTAACAACACAACAGACAGAGAGACAAAACACCAGCCCAGGCGACAACTGGGAGTCTATATACACAAGGGCTAACCAGGAACACCTGGGAAGGGGGCGGAGCTACAAACTAGGGACAGGTGAGAGGCATGACAAGAGGGCAGAGACAGCGAGACAAGATATGAAATGACACGTCAGGCTGGTGAACAATATAATTAGATCTAATGATAACTTATTTATTATTATTGATTATGAATAATAATGATAATAATAATAAAGTTATCATTAGATCATACAAGTTTTCATGGCGTTAGCGTCCCAGACCTCAACCAACAAAAACTGAACACTGTAATTGTGTTGTCTCCCCCTCTGAAGCCCACCCAAAGATGACATCATAGTAATACCTCTGCTGACAGCAGCGCAGTCACCAAAGTTAAGGTCTCTCGAATCACTGTGTGTCACTGTGCATCACACAGGCTCACGTCATGTGCTTATTTAAAGCAAGAGCTAAAGTCAGGGTTAACCGTCCGTGCTTAGGCCCTGAAATGACCATTTCCTCCATTTTGGATCTGCATTATGAGGCCTCGCTCCTTCAAAGGTCAGTCGGGGCAGTAGCCCTTTTAGTTAAGGATGTAAATTCACATGTCAAAGTTCACACAACCCTGAAAGAACTTTACACAAATGTTCTTTGCCCTGTGACAGGATAAAACTGAGCTGGTCGGCACTAAAGCCTTTCAGGTGTTTAGAGGTGTTTTCACACTTGAACCGTTTCAGCATTTGGACTGTGAAATGAATCCAGATCCTCTAAACAGCCCCAAACATGAACTGAACTCAGACCCTCTCTTCAGGTGGTCTCAGTTTGGTTCATTTGTAGTTCATTTTGTGGTCCAGTTTATTTGGGTATTGTGAAAACCCGACCACCCCAGTCTGCCTTTGGTTCCTGGTAAGATCTTGAGGTTTACTATACATACACAGTACAGTCCTCCAGCACGTCAGCAGGTAAATACAGACCACCGGAGACCATATAAGGTGCTAAAAACCAGACAGCAGCACTGACACATTAAAGCAGAGCACTGCAGGTCATGGTCCAGACACAGATTTTCAGGCACAGTGGAAAATGCAGTTCGGCGCAGCGGACATGCCGGGTCATTTTCCCACTGTTGTGTAAAGGCCAATGTCCCATGTCACCCCTTGCCCCAACCACTTACCCCCAGCCCTCTATTTCACGTGTTCATGCCTAGTGGTAGGATGTCCCAGTTCCTGTTGGGATAGAGGGGAAGGAGGAAATGGCCGTCCAAACAAAGTGTTATGAGAAATTTCCCAGAATGGAAATCAAAGGAATCCACAAATACATACAGCATAAACATCACTGGCAGTTTGCACTAGCAGTATGCTAGTTAGATACATGAAGTTATTGACTGCATTATTGATCGATTGATAATGCATTGTTTGTGCATTACAGTCCCACATTTTTACACCCCCCCCCCCCCCTCTGGAGGCCCTAAACTTAGAAAAGCTGTAGTTTAGCTAGTGGAGTTTAGATCATGGTCAGCTTCTCATTTGCCGGCTGCCTGCTCGAATATTCTCATTTAATCTTAAACGCTGCAGCAGCCTGAAACAGACTAATTGGGTTCTGAACTTTACCACTGATATCACACAGACTAGCAGGGTTGCCTACAGAGCAGCACTAATAGCCGTGTAGCTAACAGAGCAGCGTTCTTCTGTCCTCTGATAACGTGCTGGGCTCTTAAAGGAGTCCCCCATTTCCTAGCCCTCTTTAACTCAGTTCCAAGGAGCAAGGTGCCACTCCAAATCAAGGAACGGGGGCATGAATAAGGAAAGGGATTAGGCCAAAGTGCTGCCAATAGGAGAACAGGTGTCACCCAAAAGGCCCCACTTTTGCACCTAACTGGCGAGCACTGTGCACATCATGGGGTCTGGGTTCCAAAGAGGTAGTGGTCTGAAGAAGAACTGGTCTGAGATCTCATCAATCCTAAAAAGGACCAGAAAGAGAACCGAGTCCTGTTTATATTTCACTGTCACCCATCAGCCGTAGTATCTACACTCACTCTCTGTCCTTCTTATCAGCTCCACTGACCATGTAGGACACTCCAGACTGTAGTCCATCTGTTTCTGTGTCCACTCTGTTAGACACTCCTACCTTGCTGGTCCACCTTGTAGATGTACAGTCAGAGACGATAGCTCAGCTGCTGCTGCTCAGTGCAGTGTTGGTCATCCTCTAGTCCTTCATCAGTGCCCATAGGACCCCGCCCACAGGACCCCGCCCACAGGACGCTGTCGGCTGAATAGTTTGGGTCGGTGGACGATTCTCAGTCCAGCAGTGACACTGAGGTGTCCAGCAGCTCTGCTGTGTCTGATCCAGAGCTGGTTTTAATGTTATGGCTGACCGGTGTATATTGTGAACACTAAAAGCACTGAGGTCATTTTCAGCTGGTTCCCTTTGTGGTTCACTGTTACAGAACTAAGTTCGGGTTATTTAAAAGGACCTACATGTGAACACCCCCTAAATCACCTCCGGACCACACGGAGAAACGCTGGAAAATCAAACCCAAGTTTAATGGGAGCTAATAGACCCTAATAGATCTTCAGGGCACAGCGCCCGTGTCTGCTTGCTGGACGCTGCACTACCACGACACCTCATTCTTCAGCACTACGTACCCCTCAGACCTCCCCAGGCCGGCGGTGAGGAGCTCGTTTAGCTCCCTTCTTTATGGATAAAGACATGACTAAAAGGTGGTTCATGCATCAGCGCAGCTTGTTTTTCCATGCTGGGTCGAGTCCCTTAGTGGAGACGGCCTGCAGCTTTTGATAGCGTGCCCACCACGTTCCCCTCTCTCGCTGTTCTCGCTCTGCTCCAGAATAATACTTGCTGAACGACTGTCTCTTTTGCAGGTACAATAATTGCTTTTTGTATTGATTTTTGTCTCCGTCTCGTCGCCGCAGCCGCCGACGCCTGTTGTCATGGTTTTGTGTGTGGATGGCATTTAGGAGAGGAATGCAGCGATGCCCCGTCCTGCTGAGACGCTGTTTAGCTGGAATAGAGCGCACTGACCTCAGATCAGCTCTTTCTGCTCCGTATAGAAGTTAGTTGGTATGCAGAGGTTGGAAAGTGGAGAGCCATTCAGTCTTTCAATTGACTCATGGACTCATGCCTGAATGACCTGATGCTTAACTCTGACTCACACCTC
Organism: Semaprochilodus insignis; assembly: GCA_034552555.1. Taxonomy (NCBI): domain Eukaryota; kingdom Metazoa; phylum Chordata; class Actinopteri; order Characiformes; family Prochilodontidae; genus Semaprochilodus; species Semaprochilodus insignis. The sequence continues at coordinate 11,404 of JAVGWN010000786.1, forward strand.
AAGACACGACTTGGACTCACATCTCAGAGTCTCTAAACCGACCTTGGACTTGGGGACTCAAAACTATGACTCACCTGGGACCCTCGAGAGTCAACTCGACCTGAAGACTTGACTTTGACTAATGACACATTTCAGAAAGCCTACTTGGACTCAGACCTCAGAGACTCTGAACCTGACTTGGACTCGCATCTCAGAGACTCGAGACTCACACCTGGGACTGGGACTCGAATCGGACTCAAGACTCGACCTTGGTAAAGACATGACTCAGCTCTGCCTATATAGCCGTATAGCTCTGCAGGCTTTATTATAATTGCAATATGAAGAAAAACAGTGCACTGTAAAAAGTGGAACAGAACAGAACCCGGGTTGTGTTTTGGGGGTATTTATATATAATATTGCTTTTATTTACATAATCTATTTATTTATTTGGGTTGCTTGTTATTTATTATAGGTTGAACTCACATACCAGTGTGCAAATAAGTTCAACATGATGGCCAAAACCATAAATGGAGAGGTTCCATCCTGTTGCTGTTGCTTATTTCTGACTGATGACTGATGTGCTTTATTGGCCAAAACCGAACACGGCTGGTTGAATCCACCGTCGGATCCTGATCATGTTACGGGTTAATCCAGTTCAGCTCCTTAAAGCCAGGCATGCACTGTGTGATTTTGGAAGTTGCGTTGTTTGCTGACAGCCCAAACGACACATTTGAATCGCCCACATGTATGTACTCACACCCCGTCTGAGTCACATGACGTAAACGCAGCCCATACAGAGAGCTCAGCTCTGTCTGCAGACAGTGTCCAATAAAGCTGCTTCATTCATACAGCACGCTGCGCGTCCGAGTACTGAGCAACAACACTGGCTGAATCCCAAATGACTCCCTGCTCCCTAAGTAGTGCAGGGAGGGGCGTCTGGGATTCAGCCGCTGGCAAACCAGCTGTACTACTAGAGCTTTGCTAACGTTACTACACTGAAACTGAGATCCAGCTGATCCACAGTGACCATATAAACATCACTGTAGTACAGTCTCCATGTACGGACGCTGGTACCGCACATGTCGGGTCTTTAGCCTGTGTGTCTGTGTGACCAGCTGTGTAGGAGCCATAGCTGTGACTGTCTGTATGTGGTTTTGGGTGTGAAATCGGCTCGTGAAGCTGCTCAAACTGTGAGACAAGTGACCAAAACTTCTGACATATCAGAAATTCATCCGACTGCTCAATCAGAGCTCGCTTGGGGAGTTCATCAGACGTCGCTTCCCCTCTCACACTACACGGCAAACGACGCCTGCGGAAGCTGGAATACGGCCCGATCATGAAATTCAGTCGGCTCTGACCAAACCGGGTTTGAAATCGCACAGTGTATGCCTGTCACGAACATCTGAATTCTGACTGTTAAAGAACATTAGAACTTCCATCAGTTCTGTTCCTTGTGTGTCGACAGCCCGACCAAGGTGACTCTGATTGGGGCAGTGCTGTTCTCGCTGCAGCAGTGCCACTACCTCCCCCTGCGGACGCCCGAACTCATGCTCGTCTACACCGTCTTCATCGTCGTCAACAAGGTCTGTATGTTCCCCTCGACTCTGCATTACTAAGCACTGAAGCAGATCCTGCTTAAACCACACCACAGTGCCGCGGCTTTAATGATGGAGCTGAGCTGAGCTGACACACGCTTACATTCACCACTCAAACAACACTTCTTATCATAGTACGTGGTCATATGACATTAATGGAGTATCCAGGTGAACAGGTGTACTCACAGATACACCGTGTATGTATACACTAATAACTGTTATTCAGTAATGACTCATACGGTGTAGACTGAAATGCTGTAAACTAAACATCAAAACTTACACCAACACTTCATCACAAATTACAGTCATTTGGGAACAACAAATAGATACGTCATGGTAGAAATAAACATACATGGAAGTGCTATTAAATAATAAGTTGTATTTTTTGTTGTTACTATGGTGATCTGTTAGAAAGATTTGGTTATGGATTTTCAGATATGAAGAATTTTCTTAAATTCAAAAAGTATTAAAAACTACGACCATCAGGGAAGGAATCTCTCTACAGTCTCTCCCCCTCTCTCTCCCTCCATCTCTACAGTCTCTCCCTCTCTCTCTACAG
>JAVGWN010000787.1:0-13532 GCA_034552555.1 Semaprochilodus insignis
ATATAATATAATAATATAATTCATTGAGTAATTACACCTGTACCAATATTACAGTAGCTTCAGCCTATTTGGTAGTGGTGGGTGATATGACTAAAATCTAATATACAATACTTACAAACAGGTTTTCATAATATCCCTGAGGTTTGTGTCTCAAACACTTCAGTACACTCAATGAGACATGAAGTCGGTTGATGTTCCCTGAAGAGAAATTTAGGGACCAGTTTTTTACAGTTTCTCTACATCAGTCTTTGAGTTGAAGTCATTCAGAGTGGTTTGGTGTGAAATGATGATTCATCGTAGGGAAACTTGCCAGTTCAGATGTCGTCCTCACCTCCAAATCCTCACCTCAAAACATCCGTAAAACAATACCTCAGACATCAGGGATCATAGTCACAATCATATAAAGTAGTAATTTACTGTAATAATAAATGTTCATTACTTTTGTAATTATATACAAAATGTTTAATTCCAAAGTATTTATATATATATATATATTGTCAGCATATGAATCTGAGTAAAAAGATTATTTACATGATATAGGATATTATACATATTTACATGAATTTTAAAATATATTATCATTATTGGGATTTTATATATATTTTTTTTATTTTTTCAAAATTCTAAAATGTTCTGGTGTTTATTTCCAGAATTATATGATCAGTGTGATTCTTCCTCTATAATTACAGCACTTATGTATAGCTTATGTATAGCTCAATGTGTATAGACAGATATATTAATACCTGTAATACCTATATAACATAACATAATCAACAATATTAATACCTACAAAACCTGTACAACATAACAAGATCAATAATATTAATCCCTATAATACCTATATGACATAATCAATAATATTAACACCTATATCTATATAATATAATATAATAAATAATATTAATACCGATGAAACCTATATAACATAATGAATAATATTAATCCCTATAAAATCTATATAACATAATCAGTCATATTAACACCTATAATATCTATATAATATAATGCAATAAATAATATTAGTACCAATAAAACCTATATAACATAATGAATAATATTAATACAAATAAAATCTATATACCACAAAATAATAAATAATATTAATACTTATAATACATATATAACATAAATAACAAATACCTATGTATAATATCTAACCTACATAATACTTAATCTACATAATAAATGATATTAATACCTATTATAAATATAATAATGAATAAAAGTCCCAGTATCGGTGTGATAGAGTGTTTGAATGACTCTTTGTTCACTTATAAGCACTAACAGTACAGCCAACTAATAATAAACATGAGGCGATCTGACTCCGAAACGATTCTATTAAACGATTTAATGGAGAGATAATAATAGGGCAGCGCATATACTGTTATTAAATATGGCATTTGACGCTAAATGTGGAACCATATTTCCTTTGTTTAGCTTTGTTTGCTTTTTCTTTGTCTCTCTCTCTCTCTGTCTCTGTCTCTCTCTCTCTGTCTACGTAACGTATACAAACAAGCCTGTCAGATTTACTACACGGGCTTGTTTACTCTCGCTGTGTGTTTTTTGTTGTTGCAGTTCGATATCTAAAACAAATAAATAAATTAATTACTAAAATAAATAATAATAATCATATAAAAAAGCCGTCCACTCGCATCGCGAATAAGCCCGTTGATAGACACACCCACCAGCCAATGGCGTCTGCATCTATAAAATCGAACACCGGCACGGACCAATAGGATGCGCGCGTGGGCGGGGCTTCGCCGAGGGGGGCTAGAGACTGAATCAGTTCCGCCCAGTAGTTTGAAAACACAACGGCGCATCAGGAAGGGGAGGACGGGGTTGTGTGGAGCTCGGGCGACGGGGAGCCGAGGAGCCGGTGGAGCTTCTCTCAGTCACGTTAGACTTTAAAACCAGCGCGGAGTGCGCCGTTGTTTGTTCCCTCCGGCTTTATCCCGTGTCCTGTGAGGGAGCGATTTTGGCATCGCGAGGAGCTGCATGGGGGTTAGTGCCTGATAAGCCGATACAGGGTCGTTTTTGAACCCGCGTATGACTGTCCAGCCTGAATGATGTCTCTTCTACCGGGTTTCGGCGTTTTGGTGCGGGATGGCGCAGTGCAGTAAGGGCACATCGGCGCTGCACTGTTTTTTGGGCTGCCCCTGTGATGAGGCTCGCATGACTGTTACCTAATCGAGAGGAGAGCTTTACATCCGATTTGTTTCATGCACTGATGTAGGCCACTCTGCATCAGGACTCAACACCACAACTGCTGCTGTTCCTGCTGCTTTCCTGCATCTGTGTTTAACCGGACCTGGAGTGGACGGAGTGGTCCAAGGCCACTCTGCCTGTCTGCTGCTACTAGGGTTGCCACCAGTCCAGGATTTTCCCTGGATTGTCCAGGTTTTGGGGGTGCCAGCCCAGAAATCAGTGCACATTCATTTGTTAGTATGTTTATTATGAATTATGCTTATTTTTATACAGTGAGGTCATTTGTATGCAAAGATTGATTAGTTTGATTAGTTCAGACTACCCTCTGCGTAATTGAGACCAGGTTCTGGAGCTGATCTGACATGTGTCTACTTTAAACCTGTACTGAACTGAATTTAGGTGAATACAATAATCCAGGCCCTGACCGAGTGTCCAGTAATTTCGCAGGGCTGAGGTGGCAACCCTAGCTGCTACCCATGAGAGGCAAACAGTACCAGCAGCTCAAACCGGCCGCACCTTGTGAGACGGACGGCGACTATGGGAGGAAACTCAAGACGTACCAGAACCACACCAAAATAATCGCCCAGCCAGGGATCGTGATGAAAGTGCTGAGGAGAAAGAGGATTATCTTGTTCATAGCCTACTTTCTGCTGCTGGTTTTGACCATGCTGAACTTAGCCAACTACAGGTGGAGCAAGGAGCCCCAGCAGTGCAGCCACCAGACGCGCAGCACCGCCTACCAGGGTCGGTCGGACATTCGCTTCCTCTACAGGCCGTCCTTAGCCAAGAAGAGGCAGCTCGTCTACGTCCTGACGACGTGGAGGTCGGGGTCCTCGTTTTTCGGGGAGCTTTTCAACCAGAACCCGGAGGTGTTCTTCCTGTACGAGCCCATGTGGCACATCTGGCAGAAGCTGTACCCTGGCGACGCGGTTTCTCTGCAGGGGGCGGCCCGGGACATGCTAAGCTCTCTGTATCGGTGCGACCTCTCGGTGTTTCAGCTGTACAACAGCCCCGGGGGCAAGAACTTCACCTCCCTCGGCCTGTTCGGGGCCACCCTCAACAAGGTGATCTGCTCGTACCCCATGTGCTCGGCCTACAGGAAGGAGGTGGTGGGCATGGTGGACGACAAGGTGTGCAAGAAGTGCCCGCCGCAGAGTCTGCGGCTACTGGAGGAGGAGTGCTTGAAATACAACACCATCGTCATCAAGGGGGTGCGCATTTTGGACGTCAACATTCTGGCCCCTCTGATGGAGGACCCCTCGCTGGACCTGAAGGTCATCCACCTGGTGAGGGACCCGAGGGCCGTGGCCAACTCCAGGATCAAATCCAGGCATGGCCTGATCCGGGAGAACCTGCAGGTGGTCCGGAGCCGCGACCCCAAACTCAGGCGGATACCGTTTGTAGACGCCGGACACAAAATGAGCAAAAAGGACGGGGCAGACTACCACTCCATCGGAGCTATGGAGGTCATTTGCGACAGGACCCACAGGAGCTTGCGGACGGCGCTGAACCCGCCCAACTGGCTGAAAGGAAAGTATCTGGCGGTCCGTTACGAGGACCTGGTGGAGAACCCCGTCAAAGTCCTACGCCATGTTTACCGCTTCGTTAATCTCAGTGCCAACCACGACATCGAGTCTTTCGCCCTCAACATGACCAACGGCACGAACGCCTCCTCAAAGCCATTCATTGTGTCGTCCAGGAACGCCACCCAGGCGGCCAGCGCTTGGAGGACGCTCCTGAGCATCCAGCAGATCAAACAAGTGGAGGACTACTGCCACCAGGCCATGAACGTGCTGGGCTACGAACGCGTACGAACAGCCACCGAGGCGAAAGACTTGGGCAAATCCTTACTGACTGCCTCGAAACTGTGACGACCTCTCACCAAAGAACTCGAATGGTTTCAGTGTAGCTCGATAGCTGTGGAATCCAAGCTGTATTTTGTTTCAGTGTTTTATGGAGGGATTTGACATGCCTCATAGGAATGTACTTTATTTTGTGGTCGTTTAATGCCACCACGGCTTTTCTAACCGGATCATGGATGACGTTCGACAAGCCGTCCCCGGAAGAAACACACGTGACTTGAATGCGAGTCTCGATATTGTACAAACGTGCGTGTCTTGCATCGACAACACTTCAGAATGGATGTTTTTAGGGTTTTATGTTGAATGTTTCAGACCCATCCGTTCGTTTGAGTTTGTTTGCTCACTTTCCAAGTGCAAATTGTGAATGGAAACTATTGACGACAACCACGTTAGCCGAATCAACACTCTCATTCTAAAAAAAGCAGGTGATGCTGTTTAGTTACTGCAGGATCCTCTCAGAGACAATCATTAAAGTGCTCTGTAATGCTTTCCCTGTTTCTGCTGCTCCTTTGACCCGCCTGATAGTTTGTCAGTCTTCAACACTGGGTGCTTTGACCTCCTTGTTCTCTCTAGTTCACACGTCCCGCGGGCTTGTTCTGCTTGATGGTGATGATGATGATTTCTCTGGGGGTGGTTTTTGTTTCGCAAGCTCAAATCAAATTTGCTGTTTTCTCAGATTTATAAATCACTTATTGAGGGTTTGTATGGCCGGTAGATAATTCCGATTGAATCTGAGTCTCTTCTATGGATTGTTATGTGACTGTAGACAACAACATTAGCCAAAAAAAGGCTTCTATAGAGTACCACAAACAGGTTGTATGGTTTGTTACAATAGCAGCATCCTATTTGGCAGTGGTGGGTGATATATGACCATAATACTGTATGATGTATATGATATCGTCACTGTCCAAAGAAGAACAAGTATCTCCAAAATGACAACTTTAAGTAATTTCATTTGAAAGCAAGTCAATGGAACCAGACGTTTTCCGTCATTACGTAAACAGCTGCTGTGTTCAAACGATGCATAAAGGTGAAATTGGAGATTGGAAACTGGAAAATGGAGATACTTGCTTTTCTTTGGACAGCAGCGATATGCATCAGTGCCGGTTGGTGCCGATTACTAGCAGTGCTAAATTCATTGGTTAAACATTACACTTAATCCAGTGAAGCAGGTCTAATTGCGCTCTCTTTGTCATGACACATCTGTTTTCAAAGATCTCTGTATAAATGTGGTCAATGATATGAGTCAAAGTGGTACAATGATTCACTGTAGAGAATCTTGCCAATTTAGACATCTACTACAGTGGTGCTGATAGGAACCGGGGGGTTTTCATGTCTACAACACAAAAATTGTCATTATTATTGATTATCCAGTAAACGCGAACATGTCTTTTGGGGTTATGTTTAAATGTAATGTAATGTTGATGATGGTACAATTCTGGTAGATCTGAAAAGACTACATTTCCAATGGGTACTATTTTCAAGTCCAGTCAAGAGGGTTTTATTGTCATTCCATTCATGTACAAGTACACAGTGGAGTGAAATTACGTTCCTCCAGGAACAAGGTGCAACATGGAACAAGTACAAAGTGCAAATGTGCAGACATAAGTGTGCAAACAAAAAATTAAACTAGAAAACAATACAATAAATATGATAAGCTAAACAGACATTAGACACAGTAAACAGACAGGACAGTGCAGCACCGACACAGCACTCATTTCCGGACATGAGGTAGTGGAATAAGGTGCAGAGAGATTTCACATGCTGTGATCTGTGAGTTAACGCAGTCAGATAACATACATAGATACAGCAGTTACTGAGGTAGTACTGTTTTTGCCGCAAAGTGTCCTAGATGTACCCCTCCACCATGAACTAGGATGTGGCCTAATGGTTTAAAGCCAAATTTAACCCATAAAACACTAGAAAAACAACGTCTCAGACATCAGACGGCATATTCATAATCATATCATTTATGTATTAACTTTCTGTGAGGTAGCTTTTGGAGGCAGCAAATGCTTCAGACGCCTGGTTCCTATCCCCACCGCTGTGAACAAGTTTCTGTAGAACGAAGCATTTGACACCAGACCACTCTGAGTGTCCTGTTAACCACTTAAACATCCAGACATTGTAGAGAATCTTGCCAATTTAGACCACTACAGCAGGGCTGATAGGAACCAGGGGTCACCATGTCTACAACACAAAAATTGTCCTTATTATTTACTATCCAGTAAACGTAAATATGTCTTTTGGGGCTATGTTTAAAAATGTGATGTTAATGATGGTACAATAATGGTAGATCTGAAAACACCACATTTCCAGTGGGTACTATTTTGCCTCACAATGTCCTAGATGTACCCCTCCACCATGAGTTAGGATTTTTTGGCCTAACGGTTTAAGGCCAAATCTACCCGTAAAACAGTAGTAACACAACGTCTCAGACATCAGGCAGCATATTCATAACCATATCATTTATGTACTAACTTTCTGCAAGGCAGCTACTGGAGGCAGTAAACACTTCAGACGCCCGGTTCCTATCCCCATCACTGAGAACAAGTTTCTCTAGAATGAAGCATTTCACACCAGACCACTGTTGAGTGTCTCATGTTAACCAAACCAAAACGTTAGTCACACAACGTCTCGGACATCAAGCAGCATATTCATAACCGTATCATTTATGTATTAACTTTATGCGAGGCAGCAATTGGAGGCAATTAAATGCTTTTAGACATCCGGTTCCTATCCCCATCACTGTGAACAAGTTTCTGTAGAATGAAGCGTTTGACACCAGACCACTCTGAGTGTCCTGTTAACGCAGACATTGTAGAGAATCTTGCCAATTTAGACTTCTGCTACAGCAGGGCTGATAGGAACCAGGGGTCACCATGTCTACAACACAAAAATTTGCCATTATTATTGACTGTCCCGTAAACGTGAACATGTTCTTTGACTTTATTTAAATATGTGATGTTTTTGATGGTACAACAGTGGTAGATCTGAAAACACTGCATTTCCCACAGGAATTGTTTTGCCTCACAGTGGCCTAGATGTACCTTCTGCCAAGAATTAGGATGTGGCCTAATGGTTTAAGGCCAAATCCAACCCTTAAAACAGTAGTAACACAGTATTTCAGACCTCAGGCAGCATATTCATAACCATATCATTTATGTACTAACTTTCTGCAAGGCAGCTATTGGAGGCAGTAAACACTTCAGACGCCCGGTTCCTATCCCCATCACTGAGAACAAGTTTCTCTAGAATGAAGCATTTCACACCTGACCACTCTTGAGTGTCTCATGTTAACCAAACCAAAACGTTAGTCACACAACGTCTCGGACATCAGGCAGCATATTCATAACCGTATAATGCATTCACTTTCCTTGAGGCAGCATTTGGAGGCAGCAAATGCTTCAGACGCCGGGTTCCTATCCCCACTGCTGTGAATAGGTTTCTCTAGATTGAAGCATTTCCACACCAGACCACTCTGAACGCTACGTTTCCCATAGGGACTATTTTGCCTCACAGTGGCCTAGATGTACCCCTCCATCCCTCTGCAGAATGAAGCATTTCACACCAGACCACTCTGAGTGTCTTGTTAGCCACTTAATCATGCAGACATGGTAGAGAATCTTGCCAATATAGACTTCTACTACAGCAGTGCTGATAAGAACCAGGGCTCTGTCCGGTAAATGTAGACGTGTTCTTTAGGTTCTCTTTAAATGTGTGATGTTTTTGATGGTACAACAATAGTAGATCTGAAAACAGGGATTATTTTGCCTCACAGTGTCATGGATAGGCCTTAGAACATTAGTAAAACAATGTCCCAGGCATCAGGCAGCATATTCATAACCATGTAATTTATGTACTAACTTTCTTCGAGGCAGCTATTGGAGGCAGTAAATACGTTAGACGTCCGGTTCCTATTTCCACCACTGTGAACAATTCTGAAGTTTCTCTGGATTTAAGCATTTCACACCAGACCACTCTGAGCACTACATTTCCCATAGGGACTATTTTGCCTCACAGTGCCCTAGATGCACCATGAATTAGGATGTGGCTTAATGGTTTAAGTGTCTTTTGAGTGTCTTATGTCCACCAAACCAAAAACATTAGTAACACCACGTCTCAGACATCAGGCAGCACATTCATAACCATATAATTTATGTATTAACTTTCTGTGAGGCAGCTATTGGAGGCAGTAAATGCCTCAGACGTCTGGTTTCTATCCGCACCACTGTAAACAATTCTGAAGCAACAAAGCATTTCACACCAGACCACTCTGAGTGTCTCATGTTAACCACTTATTCATGCAGAAATTTAGAAAATTTGGTGGAATTCCCCTTTAGGCAGTATGTACAGCATGCTCGGAACAGCATATAATGTGACGTCATATGTCATGCTAATGATGAATACCGTCATATTGTCAAGTGTTTGGTAAACAAACCCTTATAGAGCACTAGAAGAAGAGTAGATGAGTCTTCAGATAGTGCTCAGACGGTCCTTCGAGCTGAGATTTGGGCCAAAATGTGCACTGTCTGGGGGTCCCTAAGGACCAGTTTGAGAGCTATAAGAACCCTCTTTATTGAATAGGCTCTGGAAAGCAGTTTGCAGGTAGCTCCTCCCCCTTCTCTCTCTCTCTCTCTCTCTCTCCTTATTTCTCTCTCTCTCCCTCATGCTCCTCTCGCCCTGCATTTTATCTGGTTTCTGCAGACCTCAAGTGATTGTAAGTGGGGGGCCGGCTTTGGATGCACCCCCCTCATTTCCCTTAGTTGGCGAGTTTTGTGGAACATGTGGCGAATGTGAGCGCGCGGCGTCCGAGATGTCAGAAATAAACAGCCCGGCTTGTTTTAGAGCACAGAAGAGTTTGTTGTGTGCCCTGTCGCAATGACAGGCTCGTCATTGTCATCCAGTGCAGATGAAATGGTCTTGTGAGGCCGGAATAGTTTCGGAATGTGAAAGTGAAAGAGAAGCGATTCATTGGTTGGGTTCGTTTTTTAAGGAATGCTGGAATGTAAACTGACGCCGACATGCACAAGCCCGAAGAAGCCCAAAGCCTGCATGACCTTCAAGAAGCCTGGGTATGAAATATTGATATGTGTGTGCTGTTCCAGTCGCGTTCTATAAAGGAAACAGCAGGACAATTGACATAGACTTTTTGAATTAAGGCATGGGTGTAATTTCATGCAGATTTATGACAGCTGCATATGTAATAGCGTGTATACACCTATCAGCCATAACATTAAAACCACCTCCTCGTATCTGCACTCTGTCCACTTTATTAGCTCCACTGACCATATAGGAGCACTCTGTAGTTCTACAGTTACAGACTTTAGTCCATCTGTTTCTCTGTATACTTTATTACCCTGTTCTTCAATGGGCAGGACCCCCACAGGACCACCACAGAGCAGGTGTTATGTGGGTGGTGGATCATTCTCAGCACTGCAGTGACACTGACATGGTGGTGGTGTGTTAGTGTGTGTTGTGCTGGTGTGAGTGGATCGGACACAGCAGTGCAGATACAGAGTGGTCTTGATGTTATGGCTGATGGGTGTGAACGCTGTTATTGGCCCTGCTTAGATATTAAACCCTTCAGGTGGGTCGTTATCGTAGGTATGAAAATTGAGTAGCACGATTATAGTGATGTAATGATCACCGTTATCAGTGTTGCATAAATGTGTCAAAATCAGTACTGAAATCATGTCACCACATTTTATATTGAAAGCAGCATTTGTTAGTTGCATGAACATAATAACAATAATAATATTATTATTATATTATTACGACTATATTGTCGCTGTCCTAAGAAAAATAAGTATCTCCAAAATGACAACTTTACAGGAGAGGAACCGCATTGGATTTCAATGGAACCAGACTATTTTGGTCTGGTTTTGGGCCATTTCTGTTCATTTTGGGCCATTTCTGTTCATTATTACACGGTGTAAACAGCAGCTGCTGTGTTCAAATCATGCATAAATGTAAAAATCAACAAAAAATGAGATGCATGTTTTTCTTCAGGCAGATGTGCAAACCGTATTAAATGTGCATTAACTCTAAAGGTGGCCCCATCGGAGGAGAGCATTCAAACATCTCATTGTGTTATATATGTTATAATACTATATGTCATGTCACTACTTCCCTCCTGATGATTTCGGCCATCAAAATGTCCTCATTATTATTTTAATGCTGGTAACATTTTCCAATAACCACCATCAAACTTCCCTACCTGTAGGTTTAACACAAGGCTGAATTCATCTTCCTAGCCCCCAGCTTCTTCTTTGAAATTTCCTGTTCCACCTTAAATGGTGTCATAGTAACATTCCTGCTCCTCATGCATTATAGTAATTTCTGAAAAGGGGAAATTTAAGGCGAAATGGGAAAATTCAAACAAGAAGCTAGCAGATAGGGAAGCTGGAGGATAGAAAGAAAGGTTCACAGTTGTAATGCTGGTGGTATTTTTGATTAAGCTGATTTAAGCTGTCAAAACATCCTACCTAGAGTTGTATGTACAGAACCACCAATAGGAATGTGCTATGGTGGGTAATTTTCACAAGATTTGACAAGATTCACAATTTGTCAGAACACATTTGCTAATGTAGTGTACGGCGGTCACTCCTAAGATTTCAAGTGTCGCCTCCTTTTGCAGTGATTGTCTTTCTACATGTTCTGCAGACAGAGTGAACATCTTCTATCAGTTTTCCCTTTGACCTCAATACCACTATCTCGTTTTAGGGGGGCATGTTCTCCTCTAACTCTTCAGTCACTTGCGGAGTCCCTCAGGGGTCCATTTTAGGCCCGATCTTGTTTTACAGATTTGTTACCAATAGGCCATAAAGGCTCCACAATACCACCACCACCACCACACTTCAGACTTCTGAAAAGTCTTTGGAGCGTCATCACTGCCGCCACCATGTTTCTCGGATGCAGAACAAACCCGCAGTGCATGCTGCACCTGAGGACCTGCCTCTGGGAGATTGATGGAACTTAGGTTGATGCTGGACGAGATTTTAACTTGAGTTTTTCAAAGTGCAGTAATCGACCGCGATGCTAATTAATGATAATATAATATAATGCTAATTGCTGTTTTAATGCTAATTCAAATCCGGAACAGTAAAACTAACCTTTGGGAATTTTAATGGTGAAGCCTGTAGACGTTTCTTCACTACTATGTCGACTGGTACAAAAGAGCAGCCTTCTGTGTTTATTTAGCAAACTCTGTAAACACATGACAAACAGTTAAATAATACCAGTTTTCCAGAGGGTCAGAAATTGCTGCAGAAAGGGACGTCGTTAGTGTCTAATCATCAAACGTGTACCATATGTTGTTTTCCTCCAGATATCATATGAAAACATGCGCTCGCTGTGAGATGAAGTTGTCTTTGGCTGGCCTTATGCGACAGTTCACAGCTGTCAGTACTGGCCTTCTGGAGGGGGAGGGGGGCATTTTCACGTTACTAATTATAAGGGTAATGTCGGGGGACAGCACTGAATAACCCAGCACCATTTCCTAATACAGCTGTGCAGTTTTTTTTTTCCCTGCGGCTTGTAAACCTTTATACCCAACGAACCCTTTAAATTGCAGGCTTACTGTTCAGCTGTCAACATTTAGAAGTTGCCTTTATGGCTTACAATAACAAACGCATATTGAAATTTCATATAAATGATTTAGCACTTGTAGCTCAGTGAAACAAGCAGGCCAGTTCGGCCATGTTAGCAGATTCGAAGCGTTTAATCCGTACTGCATTTGTGCTTGTAGGTACGCTCTTGGTTCTTCAGAGGTTCTTTGGTAAAGACAGTGGCTCTTATCTACATTTATGGCATTTAGCTGACGCTCTTATCCAAAGCGACTTACAAGGGTATTACAAGTAGGCTAATGTAGTGTTAGGTGTCTTGCCCAAGGACTCTTATTGGTGTAGCACAGCATAGTAACCCAAACTAGGAATTGAACCCCCATCTCCCACTGAGCCACACCAACCACTATCTAGAACACTGAACCCTTAAAGGGTTCTTTGTATGGTGAAATGGTTCCTCAGATTGATGGAAAACGTGGGTTTTGGATTAGGGGTGCCTGAATATCACTTTTTCATGTCCGATACTGATACTGATATCACAATTTTGAGTATCTCCTAATACCTGCTGATGCAGATGCTAGTCCAACATGGGCTGTTTCCCTCTCTTTAATACCTGAGCTGTTAATAATACATTAGTCTGGATGCACTTCGCTTAACCGGCCATCTAAATAATGTCATACTCAAACTGTGATACAGATATTCTACTGCTCTAAAGAAAGCAATACATAGAAGACAACATGAGTCAGTTCTGCGACACTGCTGTTTCCTTTTCATTCTGACTGGTAGTTCAGCTTTAAAGGGCCAAAGTTTATGTTGTAGGTTAGGCTAATGTGTCATATCAGATTTCACTTTTTACTTTGCAAACTTGACATTGTAGCAGTAGCAGAAAGTTTATTTGTCATTTGCACAACATGTCAGGGCATTCATTGTGGTGAGGCTCAGGTTAATGCTCTAAAGCAGGGCAGCACTACTATATGGTACCAGTCAAAACTTTAGACACGGCTACTCATAGAAGCTTCCCCTTATGTTTATCTTCAGTAAATGCTTTACTGTAGAATAGAAGTGAAGACATCAAACTATAAAATAGCACTCATGGAATTATACAGTCCACCTTAAAAACCTCCAGAATGGACCTTTACAGGAGGATGAACCAGCTTTCTTAACCTGCAGTGGAGGCTGATAGAACAAGGTTTATTTCTAAGCAGGTTTGGAGCAATTCTATTGGTCGGTCCATCATGAATATTCACTAAACTGAAAGGAGAACTAGAGCTTTTACACCGTGCAGAAAAAGAGATCAAAGTTTTTTATGGAACAAAATATATATTAGAGGTGGTGATATGGCAAAAAAAAAAACCAAACAAACAAACAAATAAATAAATAAATAATCTTGTTGGATTTATTATTTGCCACCGGGATATTTTATTTATTGGCAATATGGCATTTGTTTATGGCTAAATAAAAAAATAAATAAGAAAAAAATAACAAAACAAAAACAAAACAAAAACAATAACAAAAAATCTATATGGCAAAAGAGAAGTAAGTCTGAAGACCAATGTGATGATGCAAAGCATGCCAATGGTTATTTACTTGTTCGTTGTGTCATACAGAACGAAGAGCATATAAAAGGAGATATTTGAATCTGATTTGAATCTGATTATGGTTTGAAAGTTCAACAGAAACCGAAAGCATCCTCATGTAGGCTGGAACTAATAGTATATGTTACACTTTATATAAAGCCTACCTTCATAAGGACTTCAGAGCACATGCCTGAACACTGAATAGCACATCATTACATATAGAAGCTTTATATAGCTCTACAATACAGACTGTAGTCCATCTGTTTCTCTGTGGTCTTTTTCCCTGCGGCTTGTAAACCTTTATACCCAACGAACCCTTTAAA
>JAVGWN010000788.1:0-13532 GCA_034552555.1 Semaprochilodus insignis
AGCATGGTTAAAAAATGACTCATCTGAATTGCTAGGTATTAGCTAGCGGTATAAAAATGCTATCTGGCTTGGTGGGCATTAATTAGCCGTGTAAAAATGACTCATCTGAATTGCTAGGTATTAGCTAGCAGTATAAAAATGCTGTGCCGCTAGTTGGTGGGCATTAATTGGCAGTATTAAATGACACCATGCTAGCTGCTGGGTATGAACTCATTCGTTAGCAGCGGTGTTAGCGTGTGTGGTTGGGTCTTGACTTAATTATCGTTCATCCTTCACCGCAGCTCCTCGTGGCTTTCGGCCCATGTGCTGAACATCTGTCCCGCTCGTTCAAAGCTTCCATCGCAGTCGCTGTGTTAGTGTTCCTGAGCGTGCGGTTCAGAGCCTGGAGACCCGCTGGAATGATTTAATCGAGTTTCATAGGTTCCCCACAGGTTCTTGGCTTGGACATGCAGTTCTAGGGAAGCCACAGAACTTTCGCATTAAGCGGAGGTTCTTTAGAGAGGTTCTTCGCTCGTGTCATTCATAAGAAACGTTCACCAAAAGGTTCTTCAGGGAACCCAAAGCAGTTGAGCCGTTTCTTTAGTTCTGCACTGGAGCTATGAGGCTAATGTTGCTAACAACAATAGGAATTAGCATCACAGATTAGCATGCTGTTAGCTGTGTTTTTGGAAAACACTGTGGGTAAACATAAACAAGAACCGTAAACAGCTCTGTTGGAGATTCCCAAACAAGATTCCCAAATAACTCCAAACAGTCTGAGGCAGGAATGAGCTGAGTTAGGCTGTCGGTTTAGCGCAGTGCTAATCAGTGATGCTAATTCCATTAGCCTTGTAACTCCAGCGCAGAAGTAAAGAAGTGCTTTATGGTTCTTCAGGGGTTCTATAGTAAAGGAACTGGTTCTGTATAGTATGATGACCACTCAAAGAACCAACTGCATGCCTAGATGGTTCTCTGCATGGTGAGGTGGTTCTTCAGACTAATGGAGAGTGTTGTTTATGGTTCTACGTACAGTGGCACCTTGGTTCCACATATCACTTAAAAGGGTTCTGCTGTAGTTACGATCTCAAACTTTTTTGGTGTTCTTCAAAGGTTCTTTAGTAGAATTAAGGGTTCTATTTAGAGTTCTACATAGAAATATTTGCATGCTTAAGTTGTTCTTTGCGATGGGAAATGGTTCCTCAGACTGATGGAGAATGTATGTTGTGTTATGTATGGTTCTATGTAGCTCCAAAGAGGGTACTGCTGGTGCTGTGATATCAAGTTTCAAACCACAGAAGAACCCTTTTGGAAATAGTACCTTCAGTAAATACCAGGGTTCTATGTAGACGAATCATCTTTCAAAGAACCATGTGCATGCCTGAATGGTTCTTTGCATGGGGAAATGGTTCTTAAGAGGGTTCTGTTAACGTTATGATATCAAGCTTCTAACAATAGGAGAACCCCTTTTGGTGCTATGCTCTTAAAAATAGATAGTTCTTCAGCAAAGACAATGAATGGGTTCTATAGAGAACAATGAACCATGCGCATGCTTAAATGGTTCTTTGCATGCTGATATGGTTCTTCAGAGGATGTATATAGGACCAAAGAGGGTTCTGCATGTGTCATGATATCAAGATTCAAACCACAGAAGAACCCTTTTTGGTCCTACAGTCCTAAAAAAATAGTCCTTCAGTAAATACCAGGGTTCTATGTAAAAGAATCAACATTCAGAGAACCATGTGCGTGCCTGAACGGTTCTTTGCATGGAGAAATGGTTCTTGAAATTGACAGAGAATGTAAATGGCCCCACAAAGGGTTCTGCTAGTGTTATATCGATATAAGGCTCTACACAGAACCTTTAATTGTCCTTTTAAGAGTGTTCTCCGTCAATCCGAAGAACCACTCCTCCATGCAAAGAACCATAAAAGCATTCAAATGCTTGTGTTCAGAACTCATGGTTCTACACAGAACCCTGTAGATCTGGACTAAAGGACGGTGTAGAGGTTTGATTTGTGGCTGGAACGTTGGTTCTAAAGTGGTTCCCCGTGTTTTTATGGTTGGAAAAAGCTTTAAGGAACCTTTTCCTTGGTTCTTGTTGGCTGTTGGACACCACCCTGGCTTTTTATGGGCGATCCAGAGCCGGCTGCTCACTCGCCAGGGAACGACGGAGCGCCGTGTGTGTGTGTGCGCAGAAGAGCTGATTCATCCAGGCCTCGGAGGATGATCTCACCCTCTCTGTCTAGAGCTCTTAAAGGAACCACGGACGCATTTCAAATCAAAACAAGGGCCCCTTTCTGACCACTCGGCTGCTAGAACCTTCACCCAGCTGCTGCTGAACTGCAGCCCGTCAATGGAGCTCACGTAAAAGAGCTGCCCAGAGTCAGAACCGGGCAATAAGGCCACGTATCATCGTTATCAGAGGAGTCAACCTCAAGACAGAACCGGGACACAGAACCACTTCCAATCATGGAACATTCCTAACATTATAACACATTCCGTACTTCACACTGAGCTATCCACGCTGTCATGATGTAATGAGAGTTCTGTACATAGAACCGACATACCGTGACCCTCAAACACTGTTGTTCCCCCTCTAAATCCAAATCCGGTATTCCCAAAAGAGGATGGGAAACGGGCCGATTCCCAAATCCTTAACTGTTACGGAACAGACTCATTAATATTTACACCCCCAGCATTTACATACAACCACATCAGAGCTACAGAACCAGAATGGTGGACCATTTGGAGAAACCCAGTGTTCTTCTCAATCCAATGTTCCGTTCCACCTTAAGTACTGCAGCTTAGAATGTAACTGTGCCACCATTTAAGGTGGAACGTCAAATTCCCAAAACAAGCGTAAATGGGCGTGTAGAACCGTGTCTTAGAACAGTTGGGAAATGTTAGCTAGGCCTGATGTTAGACACTCTGTTTAAGGTGGACTGATCAGCTGTGAGACTGCAGCTGTTGATGGATGGTAGGCTGATAGTGCTGTGTCTGTGCTGCTCGGGGTAACCACTCTGACATCACTTCCTGTCGGAATGACCCGCAGGAAGAGCTGCGCCCTTGAGTCAGATCTGAGTCTTCTCAAGGCGCGTTGGGGACGAGTACCGGCCTGCGTGATTAACCCTCTCACGCCCGGATCACTGTAACAACACAAGAACTCTTTCTGGTGCTGTGTAGAACCATTTACATGTTTAACTGGTTCTCCACATGGTGACACAGTTCTGATATAGAACCATCAATCTGAAGAACCATTTCAACATGTATGCTTAAAAGGTTCTTTAATGGAGAACGTGTTGTATAGGGTTCTGTATAGCACAAAACAGGGTTCTGCTAGTGTCGAGATGTCAAGCTTGTAACAACAGAAGAACCCTTCTGCTGCTCCATAGAACAATATGCAACACATTATCCATAAATCTCCACCTCAGTAAGCGGAGAACCGGTTTTATATTAATTATTAATATTATATCTATCTATTTATTTATGTATTTATTTATTTATTTATTTATTTATGAGATAAAATGCAATAATCTAAACAATTAAATAATTATAATTGTTTTCTGCATAATGCCGTAACTCAATCCTGCATTACACATTGCATATTTTTGTTTATTATATATACTGTATATATTACGATCAGTTTTTATTTGTATTATAAATAAAATATATAAATGCAATAAAATGTACGTATAACGTAAATCAGGTAAAATTAAAAATTATTTGATTTGAATTATTAAACTAGAAAGTATGGACAGAATACAAGTAATCAAGTAGTATTATATATATACATTTACACATATACACACATATATATATACTTACACACACACACACACACATATATATACTTACACACACACACACACACACACACACATATATATACTTACACACCTACACACACACATGTGTGTGTGTGTGTGTATTCTACATAATGCCATATACCTTTAGTTACTTAAAATACATTTGATTGATCTTATTTTATTTTATCATACAACGTCATATGTTTGGCTTATTGTTTATCATGTTCGTGGTTTACTGACGTAGTTAAATAAATATGTATTCTTATTTTTTATATATTTTTTATTTGTTATAAATATATAGTCCCCACTAAGAGTTAAATACCCGCGCACACACACACACACACACACAAACACACACACACACACACTGAGCGGTTGGACCCGCCCACTGCAGCCGGAGCGGAGGGGCTCAGATCCAGCTCGGGTTTGAAATCTCGGACAGAGGCAGGAGGCGTCGAGCTCGCTGGCCTGAAACGCGGACAGCTGGCCGGATTCATGACTGAAAACAGGCCGCGGTTCGTGTTCGCGGGCGCGGAGAGCGGCGGAGTGCGGCGGAGTGCGGACTAAGAGCGGCTGAGACTGTCTGCGTGTTCCTGAAGAAAGCCGGAGCCGTTCGTCTTCGCGGAGGAACCGGAGCCCGGCCAGCCGGCCTGAATGGGTACAGCACTCACAGCAGCTCTACCACACACCCTTCACACCCTCACCAGCTTCGATCTGCGGGAGAACGCTCCGAGATCCCTCCTCAGGGCTCGGTTACCCGGCGCCGTGTCAGTACTGGCCCGCAGAGAGCTGCGCGGTTCGATACGCCGCCTCGGTCTCGATTCGATATTCTGACTGATATATTTCACACGCGGATCCGATACGGTGTGCGGTACACATGGTGGTTCTTCAAGAGTTCTTCAGTCAAGGTAATGGCTCTACTTAAGACTTTGAGCTCTGTGTAGAACCATCTGTATGCTTAAATGTTCTTTAATGTAGAATGTGGTGTGTATGGTTCTGTATAGAACCAAAAAGGGTTCTGCTAGGGTTGTGATGTCAAGCTTGGAGACCAAAAAAAAACATTTATGTACTAAATAGAACCATTTACAACTGGTTCTCCACATGGTGACATGGTTCTTCAGAATGGTATGGAACCATTTTCAAAAAGGTTCTGTATAGAACCATCAATCTGAAGAACCATTTCACCATGCAAAGAAACATTTCAACATACAAATGTTTCTATGTAGAACCATGAGTTGTGTATATAGAACCATCTGCAGGTTCTTTAATGGAGAATGTGTTTTATATCGTTCTGTATAGCACCAAACAGGGTTCTACTAGTGCTGAGTGTCAAGCTTGTAACAATAGAAAACGCTTTTTGGTGTGATACAGAACCATTTTCAGAAAGGTTCTATATCTGGAGAACCATTTCACCATGAAAACAACCATATCAGCAAGCAAATGGTTCTATGTAGAACTCATGGTTCTACCTAGCAACAAATAAGGTTCTGCTGTGGTTACAAGACCCATTTTTCAAAAAGGATCTTTATAGAACCGTATACACCACGTGCTCCATCAATCTGAGAACTGTTTCAGTATTTCACAATGCAAAGAACCATTAAGGCATGCGGACGGTTCTATGTAGAACACGGTTCTAAAGAACCCTTGAAGAACCAATTGTGTAATGTCCGTTACAAGCTTCAAGTATCAGACATGAATTGCCATTAGCTTAGTGCTAACATAGTACTGCAATCCCATAAGGGCGCTAGGTGAAATTAGCATTATCGTAAAGGTGTTTTTCTGGGTTTTTGATTGTGTTATGAGATTTGTGGCTCAGTTTGGAGGCCCGGTTCTAATAGTCACGGAACGCCACAGTTTGGATTCTGTACAGAAGGGGTCAGGGAAAAATGTTCAGTTGTTTACACGTTTGGAGTCCAAATTTTGTTTCATCAGTTCAGTGCTCTGGTGCCGTGAGGCTGGTTACTAAACAAACACTAGTGTATATGTATATACACTCAGCATTGAAAGAACAGCTGCACCCAGAAGGAACCAACCCACAGGACTGAACCTTGGTGTGTAGGTTTGACATGATGAGACATGCTAAAGCAAGGACGGGTCTTATCTCTGTACCTGACTGACCCAACAGCCACGATTACAGACATCCAGCGAGCAGTGGTGTCCTCCATGAGTCATCCTGTTAGTGCAGCACCATTGGCAGACGGCTGCACCACGCAGGACTACATGCACACAGACCGTTACCACGACTGTCCTTAACACCACGTCACCGTCACCAAAGACTGCAATGGTGTCGTACCAGACTGTCATGGAGTGACTCAGAACGGCAGCGGGTCATCTTCAGTGACGAGTCCCGCTTTAGTCTTGGTGGAGACGACCAACAAATCCGTGTGTGGAGGCATCGTGGTCAGCGCCAAGATGAACGGTCTGTTGTCACGCACCACACGTCCAGAAGGCCTGGTGTCACTCCACCTCCACCCCTACCGCACCATCTGCAGGAACTGTGTGAGGATATTCAAGCTGCATGGGATGGATTATCACAGGACACCATTAGGAACCTCTACAGCTCCATGCCGAGACGTCTGGAGTGTTGGGTTAGCAAACACGGCGGCCCGACGCCATACTGAGAGACAGACTTCTGTATGTGTAGCTCAATAAATATTGATCATATCAGTCTAAATTGATCATCAGTTATTGATCCTGGTGACCTTTATCTTCCTTCCCAATAGACCTGCAATCCCACACCTCCTTCAGGTTGCAGCTGTCTTGGCTGCACTTCTTCAGTATAATCAATAAGACTCTGACTTGCATACAGTCAATATGATTGGTCAGTAATATGCACATTATATGATCAATATGATTCCTCTCAGTAATAGTTGTGTGATCAAGATGATTGGTCCAGTCAGATGTTCTAGTGTGCAGGGGGAGCTATCTTCATGGTGTACTGGAGATACTGGAGATTTAGTATGTGAGTAGTATGTAGTATGCTATTCTGAATACAGACAATATAAACAAATGCAAGCTCTATATAAGAACTCGGTCCCGCAGACCATAGCCTTAGTCTTTAGCGTAGCAATCCTGCTCCTCACTATTTGCATAGATCAACTGTCTGTTACTACCTGTACGGACTGTATTTGAATAGAGGTTGAGGATGTAAATATTAGGCCTGTATTTGTTCTGCAGTTATATGTCACTGTGTACAGACCACAGCGTTCAGCTCAACATCAACCTGAGTAAGGGAATGTGCTCTAACCAGTAGAAGTAATCATGAGCCTGTAATGTTTATTAAAACAATTAATAAGCAGAAATTAAACATACATGATAAATACAAGCAAGGAATCTGAATATCTTTGAAACCAAATATGTTCTTCTATAATTAAATTGTATTAATATATATATATATAAATCTATGTAAATTTGTGGCCATGCCTTATTAATAAAGTGTCTCATGGTCATAAAAAAACATATATTATTATATATGTAATTATTATATAATATATTAATATATTATTTTGTAGCCTCACTATATTATGTGGCTTCGCTATATTAATTTCTGGCCTCAATATATTAATATATTAATATGTGAACTCACTATATTAATTTCTGACCTTACTATATTAATTTACGCCCTAAATATATTTATATATCAATTTGTAGCCTCTGCATACAAATATGTGACCTCACTATATTAATTTCTGGCCTTACTATATTACTTTATGCCCTACATATATTTATATATCAATGTCTGGCCTCAGCATTCAAATTTCTGACCTCAATATATTAATATTTTAATGTATGGCCTCCCTCTATTATTGTGTGGCCTCACTATATTAATTTGTGGTCACAACACTATGCCACCCCAGGGCCTTGTATATAATTAATTTAATATATTCTGCATTATATATGGAACCATATTTTAGGTTTTATAGTAGTTCAGTCATTTACATTGTGTCTACATTCCACGATAAATGGCCCAAAATGACTGGACCGGACGTCTGGTTCCACTGACTTGCATTAAAAGTGAGGTATGTTTTTCCTGCTCTTGTACCGCTGTAATTTTAGATATACAAGGCTGGACAATAAAGCTCGTCCAGGTAAAGTTTGTGTATGACCAGCTGATGAATCTGACTGTAAATCAAACCGGCAGGAACAGATTTACCAGATTTAATCAGAGACGCGCGCGCGCCTGTCACCACACAGCGCAGGAGTTCTTATCTATGCTAAGCTAATCAGTCAGAATGACTCCAAAACCTCCGCAATCCGGCCAAAGTCCCGATAATGCTCAGAAATGAGTCGGGAACGATGACGTTTAAGAGTCTGAGTGGGGACAAACAGTCGTTCCCTCTTTCAGGGGTACGTTTTACGCGTGAACTTTGACAAAAAAGGGGGGATTTTTTTTCTGTTATGTGGCGTGCGCTCGTAAACTAGCTAGCATAGCTAGCTACATTAGCTACTAACCGTAGAACCCATCGGCTTGTTCACACGATACGAGTTTTAATAGAATTAGTAAGTGTGTTATTTTTAATAAACTTTGTTTTATAGAGGGTTAAGAAACACTTGATGATAGGTAATATTAGTTTGATGGCCTTTGTTGGACGTTAGGACTACAGCTAGTCAGGGTTAGCGCTAACGGTTTACCTCAGGAAAAGAAAGGTAACTCCGTTTATGTTTATACGTGTTTATTTTTTAAATCTCTTTTTCTCGCACGCTTTGTAAACTGTTCAGACCCGCTACTTTAATACAGATAAGTATTTTAGCGGACAGTTACAGCCTTTTTTATCATGTGATTTTGGCCTTATAGTCGACGGGACGAAGCTTAACGTTCATGTTTTATAGGTTTTGTATTATGCGATTAACCACATCCGGGTCCGTATCGGCATCCGTGCCGGCGCTGTAGCTCATTGGCTGACCGCTTGCGAGGATGAGCAAATCAGCCAATCCCAGCGCAGGAGGGCGGGCTTTGCCGGAATACGGGTGGGCAATGAAAACAAACCCGGTGGTTTATATTATAAACCTGTCAGCATCGGGATTGTCCCATCACCACCACGCCCACTACCCCCGCCCCCCCAACCCACTGTCACCGTCTCTCTCTCTCTGTTTGTTGTTAGGCGCGTGACACATCGCCATGCGGGATCGAAGGCCGCGCGCGCAGTGTGCGTGCTCATTGCTTGCAGTGGAATCAGCGCAGACGGACACATACGGGGATCCAGCGAGGAGCTGCACGGGATAAACACAGGGGACCCCGGTAACCGCTAGCAGCCACCTCCAGCCAGGATGACCGACCAGAGCAACATCCAGTCGGCCGCGTGCAAGAGCATCAGGCCGTTCAAGTCGAGCGAGGAGTACCTGTACGCCATGAAGGAGGACTTGGCCGAGTGGCTGCACGCGCTCTACGGGCTGGACATCACGGTGGACACGTTCATGGAGAGCCTCGAGACGGGCTGCGCGCTCTGCGAGCACGCCAACAACGTGAACCGCGCCGCGCGCCTCGTCCAGCCGCGACGGCCTTGGCGCGACGTGGCGTACCAGGCGCGCGGCGCCGCGCCCGGCTCGTTCGTGGCGCGCGACAACGTCTCCAACTTCATCGCCTGGTGCCGCGGCGAGCTGCGCGTCAAGGACGTGCTCATGTTCGAGACCAACGACCTGGTGGAGCGCGGCAGCGAGAAGAACTTCGTGCTCTGCTTGCTCGAGGTGGCGCGGCGGGGCGCGCGCTTCGGCGTGCCCGCGCCCGTGCTCGTGCAGCTCGAGGAGGAGATCGCGCGCGAGGAGCGCAGCGAACGGGAGCGCGAGCCGGAGCGCGTCGGGGGCACGGCCGCGGCGGCCCACGGCGAGCACAGGCACGGGCACGGGCACAAGCGACAGGCGAAGCAGGAGAACGAGGAAGAGGAGGAGGAGGAGGAGCACGAGCTCGCGCCCATCTGGCAGCCGCAGAGGAGAGTGTGTGACATGCGCAATCTGGACGAACTGGTGAGTGAATGTGTTCACATTTGATTGGGCTTGTCTTTGTAAAATCGGTGAAATTGTCCTTTCGGTTCCGGTCAGTATGGGTCGGTTTATTCCAGTTCAGTTAATTTTAGTTCAAATCAGTTCACTTCCATTCAGTTCACTTCCGTTCAGTTCACTTCACTTCAGTTCACGTCAGTTCACTTCAGTTCACCCTGACCTCAGTTCAGTTTGATTCTGTTAAGTTCACTTCAGTTTAGTTCTGTCCAGTAGGATTCAATTTGGTTCACTTCTATTTTCTTCAGTTTCATGTAGTTCAGTTTGGTTTGGTTTGGGTCAGATCAGTCTGGTTCAGTTCACTTCAGCTCAATCCAGTTCACCCTGACCTTGGTTCTGTTTGCTTCTGTTAAATTCACTTCAGTTTAGTTCTGTCCAGTTGGATTCAGTTCGGTTCACTTCTATTCTCTTCAGTTCACTTCAGTTTCATTTAGCTCAGTTTGGTTCGGTTTGGGTCAGTTCAGTCTGGTTCAGTTCACTTCAGCTCAATCCAGTTCACCCTGACCTCGGTTCAGTTTGATTCTAATTTCACTTCAGTTTAGTTCAGTCCAGTTAGATTCAATTTGGTTCATGTACATTTAGTTCAGTTCGGTTTGGTTTGGGTCAGATCAATCCGATTCAGTTCAGTTCACTTCCATTCAGTCCAGCTCACTTCACCCTCACCTCAGTTCAGTCAGCTTATTTCAGTCCCAAGCAAGTTCTGTTCAGTTTGGTTTGGCTTGGTTTCATTTGGGTCAGTTCAGTTTGGTTTAATTCAGTTCACTGTAGTTCGCTGGGTGTTGTTTACCCACTGCCTCGAAGCGGTTTCCCACTGATGTGTGTGTGGCCCCCTAATGAGCGCCGCTGCGGGGGAGAGCATGAGCAATAGACGGAGAGGAACCAGAATAATTCCTAAAATAGAGTAGTAGTCGTGAACCATGCCGGGTGTCACTGGACTTCTCGGCAAATGGGGTCGTTCCTTCGCTGTCCTCCTGTCGGGTCACCATGTATTGAACTCCATATAGCATCCGTGAGTAGAGGAGCCCGAGTCATAGACGGGATTAACGCAGAAGCTCTGCTGTTATTCCAAGCCAGCGTGCCGTGTGAAAGCTCTGTGAAGGATCAGGTGAACTGATTGCTTGGGACATATATGGGATGTTGGATATGGGAACGTGGCCTGTAAGAGGTTTATTATGAGGTTTACGGTTTCAGGAAGCAGGTTAGGAGTTCAAGCTGGCACTTCTGCTTGTAGGGTCCGTAGGGTTTATAAGGTAATCTGCGCTGGCCTGCAGCCCTACTGTAGTGGCCAGACACATGCATGTGCTCATCAGATTAGTAATGCTTGCTTTCTCGGGAATCCCGTGCCGTGCAGTTGGTCCAGGAGCTGAGCTCATGGAATTCCAGCCTCCAGTTTTTTTGCAGGAACGTCAGATATTCTGATTTCAGAGTCTTAAGATGCTTTTCTAAATATGAGCCTTTTTCTACAGCAGGCCGAGGCTGGATTCCTCCTCGCTGTGCAAACTGGAGGGCCGGCTTTCAGGGGAACCTAAAACCTAACCTCCTAAAGAACCCCTAAGGAACCTAAACCCTAACCTAAAATTTCTCCTGAAGAACCCCCTAAGGAACCTAAAACCTAACCTCCTAAAATTTATCCTGAAGAGCCCCCTAAGGAACCTAAATCCAAACCTCCTAAATAACCCCTAAGGAACCTAAACCCTAACCTAAAATTTCTCCTAAAGAACCCCTAAGGAACCTAAAACCTAACCTCCTAAAATTTCTCCTGAAGAGCCCCCTAAGGAACCTAAAACCTAACCTCCTAAAGAACCCCTAAGGAACCTAAACCCTAACCTAAACTTTCTCCTGAAGAACCCCCTAAGGAACCTAAACCCTAACCTAAACTTTCTCCTAAAGAACCCCTAAGGAACCTAAACCGTAACCTAAACTTTCTCCTAAAGAACCCCTAAGGAACCTAAACCCTAACCTAAAATTTCCCCTGAAGAACCCCCTAAGGAACCTAAAGCCTAACCTCCTAAAATTTCTGAAACCACATTTTCTAAGTTGTGGTTAGGCAGAGACCAAAAAGCCGTCACTGTATTTTCGGATCTTTCCGTTCTGCTGAGTACATACAATCAAAATGTAATTCCAGAATTGCGGAAGCAGGATGCTATTCCAGAGCATGATAAACCTCAGAGCTCTTTTTTAACAGTACAGGAACTGAAACATCAAAAATATGCGTGATCAGATTACAGGCAGAATTCCTTGTTTAGGGAAATTCAGTTAGCAAGCATGAAATCTGCCACGATCAGTTCTCGGTCCAGCGGTGCATCGGAATAAAGGCCCCATGCCGGAACGTTTCCCTTCAGCTTTATGAGCAATGTTTTTGCGTGATCAGTTTCATGTAGGCCAAAAAAACGAATGTTGTTAGATGTGAGCTGAGTAACAGAGGAGCCTTGCTCTACAAATCCTTAATCTGGAGATTGTTACATTTTAATTTAGGGTTATTAAACTGAACTGTAATCCTAATCTGGAAAGGCTCCGGTAGGGAAAGTCACCGATCTACCGGGACCAGAGCCTCCTCCAGTTTCAGAGCTATGGCTGATGCTGCGTTTGTATTTCCTGTGACCTTAAATAAACCTCTTAATTCAGCGAGCGGTGCTGCAGAACAGATGGAATGCAGGTCAAAACACTTCCAGGGTACAGGGTGGGAAGAAGTTCGGCATGTTCTCTGAGTAACAGCTATTGCGATACGTCAAAGTGTGTTTGGGTGTGGAAGCAGGGCTTGGCCCTGAAACACGTGTACCGCACAAACACACAACCGTCAGTGTCGTACATGAACCTTCTGGCCAAAATGAAGAGCCAGAAAAGACCAAATCGGAATGTTTGTAAACAGGCACCATGGAAGCGGCTCAACTCAACCGCAGCTTGCTAGTGAATACAAACAGGAACGCTGAAATCGGTGGAGGTTTTGAGGCTGTGATGTCAAATATCCCAAATCACTGACGTTTTCCCATTTTCCAGCTTCCACAAGCAGGTAGAGCTGCTACACAGGATCCTCTGCCAGTTCGGCAGATTTTTATAGTCTTCCACATGAAGTTTCCGGGGAATATTACCTTCACCAGAACGTCGGCATGTTGATGTGTTGACTCCTCTTTTTAGAAGAGTTGGACATGAGGCAGCTGGAGTTGGACATGAGGCAGCTATAAGAAGCTTTATAGCTGCCTTTATAAACGTGTTATTACACAGACAAACATGCAGATGGGTGGATGGACAAAGGAAGTTTATGGATAAAGGAATGAACAGATCAGGGAACAGTGTTGGTGATGGATAAAGGAATGAATGGATGAGGGAACAATGTTGGTGATGGATAAAGGAACGCATGGATGAAGAGACAGTGTAAGTGTACAGATGAAGGAATGAACGGATAAAGGAACGGTGCTGGTGTGTGGATTAAGGAATGAACAGAGAAGGAACAATGTTGGTGTACGGATAAAGGAATGAACCAATGAAGGAACGATGTTGGTGATGGATAAAGGAATGAATGGATGAAGGAACATTGTTGGTGATGGATAAAGGAATGAATGGATGAAGGAACATTATTGGTGATGGATAAAGGAATGAATGGATGAAGGAACAGTGGTGGTGATGGATAAAGGAATGAAGGGGTGAAGGAAGAGTGTTGGTGTACAGATAAAGGAATGAAGGGATAAAGGAATGATGTTGGTGATGGATAAAGGAATGAATGAAGGAACAATGTTGGTGATGGATAAAGGAGTGAAC
>JAVGWN010000789.1:0-7500 GCA_034552555.1 Semaprochilodus insignis
AGCTGTGTGTGATTTACCCTGGAACTCACTCTACTAAATATAATTACCTACGTTTAATCTGAGGACGAGACGCGTGGAGCTCCTCCCGGCGCGTTTACGAAGCGATATAAAGATTGAGTCTGCTGAAACCTCCATCTGCAGCCTCCTTGGAGGTCACATTAGAGCCCCATCAGTGGCATTCAAACCGGTTCTCGAAGTTCCCCCACTTGGTCCCCATTTTTGCCCCACCCTTACACGCTGTGAATTAGGCCGGCGCATGAATGTGGACCATCGGGGGGGTTCTGAGGACCAATTTGAAGGCCACTAGCCCAGAAGAATGGCCTGTGGACTTCCTCAGTGAGGCGCAGGTTAAGCATGTGGGACCGGAGGAGACCAGAACCTTAAACCGGACAAACATCTCTCGTTTAATGCTTTAACAGGGGTCACCTGATCCCCCCCACCGTGGGCGGCTCTCTTACCGTCAGTCTCTTCCTCTTGCTGTAGGAGCTCCACGGCTGAGGCTCCAGGATGAGCACTCCTCCCGGCGTGAGGTGTCTGTACGCTCGCTTGAACAACCACTGCAGACCCAGATCACCCCAGTTCAGGTGCACCCACTTCGTCACACCCAAACACAGGATGACGTCGTACTCCGCACGCTGCGACATCGCACCACCCTCGCTCTCCGGCACGTAGTTCCCCTGCACACACAGAGAGGGGGCGCTGTTACACACACTGAACAAACATCCCAGGGCGTATCCTCGTCTGAACTGTCTGGCAGCGTCTGGTTCCACAGTGGACGGGCGACTGCCATCTCACCTGCTCCACACTACAGCAGAGCCACCGGAGCAAACAGACCTCCTGCAGACGCACCACGAGAACCAGCCCACGAACACCCGCTGGGCGTATTAATCGACTAGCTGGCAACTAATCTAACAGTCCGTTACATGGTGACACCACCTCCTCCATTGCAGTGAGGAGCTGATTGTAGAGTTTAGCTCCAGTAACACAAGAACCTTCACATAGTGGACTGTCCTGCAGTGCCACACACACACACACACACACACACACACACACACACACACACACACACACACACACCCCTACACAATCACACACACACACAACCCTACACAATCACACACAACCCTACACAATCCTACACACACACACACACATCCCTACACAATCACACACACACACACACCTCTACACAATCCTACACACACACAACCCTACACAATCCTACACACACACACACACACACATCCCTACACAATCACACACACATCCCTACACAATCACACACACACACCCCTACACAATCACACACACACACAACCCTACACAATCACACACACACACACACACACACACACACATCCCTACACAAAAGAGAGACAGACAGAGAGACTGAAAGAGAGAGAGAGAGAGAGAGACACACACACACAGAGACACAAGAGAGACTGAGAAAGAGAGACAGACAAAGAATGACAGAGAGAGAAACAAATAAAGAAAAAGAGACACAGACGGAGAGAGACACAGACGGAGAGAGACAGACGCAGAGAGAGAGAGACGGAGAGAGACACAGACGGAGAGAGACAGACGCAGAGAGAGAGAGACGGAGAGAGACACAGACGGAGAGAGACAGACGCAGAGAGAGAGAGACGGAGAGAGACACAGACGGAGAGAGACAGACGGAGAGAGACACAGACGGAGAGAGACACAGACGGAGAGAGACACAGACGGAGAGAGACACAGACGGAGAGAGACACATGGTCATTTATACTGACCCGATTAATAAGAGCCATTTCATTAGTCATTAGTCTGGCTCCCTCTCTCCTCTCTCCTCCTTTCTGTTCTCCTCTCCCCTCCTCCTTTCTTTTCCCTTCTCCCCCTTTTTCTGTCACCCTCTCCCCTCCTTATCTTTCTCTGCCTCCCCTCTTTCTTGTCTTTTTTTTCTGCACCTCCTCCTCCTCCTCTCCTCCTCTCTCCTGTTCACACAGCTGTGTGTTAGTGAGCTGAGAGAGTGGTTATAAACACAGAGCTGAGTTACGCAATCAACACTATCAGCCCTGCCATAGTAAACATTACCCCGCAGCCCGCACGGCCTCCGTCAGCACCCAGAGTAGTGTTACACAGCAACCCCACCCCCGAGAGAGACATATACACACACACACCCCCACCCCCCCACACCCACAAGCCCTCTTCCTAAAATACATAAACATTACACGAATCTGCAAAGACCAAAACATGCACCCTCACTCTCAGCCACTGGGGGGGGCTCACGCTTCAGTGTCAGTTCACCTCTCATAACCCACACACACACACACACACACACACACACACACACACACACACACACACACACACACNCACACACACACACACACACACACACACACACACACACACACACACACACACACACACACACACACACACACACTCTGCTCTATAAGGTTCAAACGAGGCAGTAAAATGTCCTCACGGTACCAAACACCCATACTGTACTATACATGTGGTCCTCACAAATATACCCCTACAAGGTTGGTGTTAGGGTGACTTCCTGGTGGGCCAGTTCAACCTTTGACCCACTGGCCACACTCGGGACAGCTGTGGATAAAAGGCATCAGGAGACCAAACATGCGTTCTGACTGGTGACCACTAGAGGGTGCTCATGGTTCAGCTCACCCACATACACATCCAGTGGTGCTGTAAAGCAGTTGCACTAGAACCCACACCTCCCGTTATAAACACAAACACATTACTAACAGGTCCGGTTCAGTCTGACTCGGACTCTGATAGGTCAGGATTCCCTTTGATCTACTGATTTACTACAGGAACACAAAAGACCACAGGGTAATGTTCCCTCAAGACCACGAGGTGGTGCTCGTGTTCCAGCAGGTTCAGCTCTACACTCCCAGATGTGGGTGTGATACTCTGACCTACACTTTCTCTCACAATCAATTAATTAACGAACCCATCGATTAGCTTTATGTGCTCTTGCTGCGTCAGTGTTTGTGCTATCCGCTGTGGACCAGAGGAGAACAGGCTTTGAGTCTCGGTTCCTCTCGAGGGTTCCTCCTTCTGCTCCGAGGGAGGTTTTCCTTGGTGATGCTCACTGGGGGCCACGACCCGGATTCCCAATAAAGCTGCTCTGCGACACCCTCGACTGGAAAAAGCGTTGTATCATACAGGTTGACTCACCGACAGGTTAAAGGGGAATTCCACCAATTTTCCCAAACTTTACAGTGGTGGTGGTGAATGGAACCAGGGTTCACCATGTCTAGAACACATATAGACAGTTTATTGACTATCTAGAACCTTCAGTGAACCTACATGTGTCTTCTGAGTGTACATGGAAAACCTGGATATACTAAGTTTCTTTGGGGGACTATTTGACCTCCCAGCGCCCTGCAGCATGTATCCCTCCACCATGAATGGAGTTTAAGGCTGAAATCTTCCCCACACTATCATAAACAGCGTCTCAGACATCAGGCAGCGTATTCAGAACCACCTCATGTAGGAACTTTCTGTGAGGGAGCTTTTAGAGGGGACGTCTGGTTACCTTCACCACCACTGGGAACGGTTCTGACTGTATCTAGAACCGAAAGTTTCACACCACACCCACTCTGGATTCCCCTTTGAAAGCTATGGAGTTGCTGTGCACAGTTACACTAAGACACGCCTGAACGCACTGGATATTTCAGTTAGAGGTGGGCGATATGGCGAAGAGTAACATTCACGATGACCAATATCACCACGATACTTGTTCGACGTCTGATCAGCTGGAACAGAGAACACAGAACCAGTGTGCTGCACTAAACCCAGTTTAAACTGGACCAACTCACTCTCTTTACAATGAAACATGCACTGACCATATACTCCACATAGTCACCACAGCGTACTGCACATACTGCATACGGTGACACCATGTACCATTACAACGACATACACCATCATACCACCACTGTGTGTTTCAGTATTCACTTCATATTTCATTTCTACTCATACGGTACATATATTTTGTTTTATGCTTTAGAATTTGTTGTGGTTATATACACACGCCAACTATATACACACACACACACACACACACACACACACAGGCTTCTATTTTTGTGTTCAGTATTTATATGGTGTTTATAAGCAGCACAGAGTAAACTATAACTCCACAACCAAAGACTACAACCTGCATACTCACTTAGAACCACTGGGGGGCGCTGGTGTTTCAGTTTCAGCTCAATACCACACACACACACACACACACACACACACTCTAAGACCTCTCCTGACTACCACCTTCACAGGGTGAACACCCCTCGATATGAACCATAACTACAAATAAACAATCACACTGCAGAGTTTAGTCTCTTCTGCCCTCAGATCAAACCCAGACCCGAATATCACTCACTCACTCAGAACCACAAGAGGGTGCTTACGTTTCAGCTCCACCACAAACATTTACCCGGGCTGCGTCCGAACAGCAGAACTTCCGTTCCTCTCTGCCTTCCTGGATTTAGCCTGATCTGCTTGCCCTGGGGATCCATACGCCGCTGGGGAGCCCATGAGGCACAGATCACTCAAACCCAGCAAGGCAGACAGGGAGGAGGTGTCTGTCCGGACACAGCCGCTCTCTCTGGTCTTACCTTCATGAAAGACACATTGTTGGGGAAGACCCCGGGGGTGTGTGGCTGCAGCGGGGGGGCCGAGATGGGTCCCCTGCACAGTCTGAAGGAGATGGGGAAAGGCCGAAGCATCTCCAGCTGCAGCTTCATTAAAGGGATCAGCTCATGCGCCCGTCCCCCCAGCTGACCCTCGCATGTCTCGGCCTCCTGGGTGGCCTCCTGGGCCTCCTCCTTGGGCTCATCTGGCTCCTGCGTCTCCTCTGTCTCTCTGGATCTCTCAGTTTTCTCTTCCTCCGGCTGATCGTCTCTTCTACTGTGTCTGCTTACCTCCCCCCGAGCAGAGTTCCCTCTCTGCACTTCCTGTCTCTGCAGCTCAGACAGGAAGTGGCGAAGGTTCTGCCGTGCAGCGTGCACCAGTCTGCCATCAATGTCCAGGCCCAGAATGTGGGCAGGGCTCCAGTGCTTGGCAATGGCAAGGGTCAGGTGACCCACATTGCATCCAACATCCAGAACCTTTTTCCCTCGGAACCACTCGGGCCGGAAAACCGCCAGACGCGGATCTCTGTTGAGTCCTGGGGTTTGGTAGCCATAGTAATGGCTATAGGTTCCATACTGGTATTTGCGCTGCGGTTTCTGTTGGTTCTGAGCAGCCTGGCGGGACCCGGCACGATGGCTACCTGCAGCCCCACCCACTATGGGCGTGTGGAAGGTTTGGCTCCGCCCCCTCTCTACACTGGGCTGCTTGGTGGTCGGAGTCGGCGTGATCGACAGGCGTTCTGAGCGGCTGATGGTGCGCCGGCGCTTGCGGTTTTTGGATGGATGCGCGGAGCTTGTGGAGTTGCTACTTCCTGTTTGTGTCTGAGGGGCGGAGTTGGTGGAGGTGTTGGATCGTCGTCGTGGCAATATGGGCGGGACCACCTCATCCCTGCAGTTGATGGAGGTGTTAAGTTCATAGGGGCGCGGCGACTCCTCCACCGGTTGCAGGTTGAGCAGCAGGGCGCCCTCTCTGGGTGGCTCTGGAACCGCACCCGCCTGTGCTTCTACATGCTGAACGGGAAATAACTGCTTTACACCCTCGTCCCCCTTTGACCTTTCAGAGTCAGCAGGGTCAAGCTGGCCACCGTTGGCCCCACCGTGATGCCGGTTCCTGTGGCGCCGCCTGCCGCCGCTCTTCATGGGCGACACCAGAACCCCTCCATGGGCATCCCCGCCCCTGCCACTCAGGTTCAGCGGGTCCGTGATGTCCTTCGGGATCAGGATCTCTACGGGCTCCCTGCTTTTAGCTGGCAGGGGCGACGATTTGGGCGTCTCCGCGTTCAGCGCCTTGTTCACCTCCTCGTCCAGTAGGCTGTTGAGGTTGAGCGGGTCGAAGATGTTCCCGCCCAGCAGGAAGTTGGTGGGCAGCACGGGTTCGCAGTCAGAGTTAGCGCGCCGCCTCCGCTTGCTGAACCCCGGGTGCTTGAAGCCTGCGTTCATGCTGTAGCGCCGCTTGCCCAGCCTCTGTGGCTGCTGAGGCCCGGGCTGAGCCTGCAGGCCGTTCTTCAGCTGCAGAGTCTTACTCTCCCCCTTCACACGCAAGGTCTCCGAGATATCGCCCTCCGAGGGAGGTAGCTCTGCTAGCACCATGTTGGCCATGAAAGGGGGGCCGATGCCAACGGGCACCGTGGCGGGCGGGCTGGGGGTCTTGGTGCGCCCCAGGAGACTCTGGGGCGGGCTTAAAACGCCCCCCACACCATCGCCTGCCAAAACAGTCTCTTTTTCTAGGGACATCTCAATCATCTTCCATGAGTCACTGCTGCCTGCATGGGCCCTGAGAGAGAGAGAGAGAGAGAGAGAGAGAGAGAGAGAGAGAGAGAGAGAGAGAGACAGAACGGAGGTTAGCATTAGCATAGCCTCGCTCAGTGCAATGCGGTGTGAGCCGACTGCTTTTGGCAACTTACGTTGGTAAACTTATGTGCACTTGGTTCTACCAAAACTCTGCTTAGGAGTTACGATGCGGATGTGCAGAACTGCAGCTTATCTACACTGACCACGACCTAACCAACTAGTCAGACTGCACTGGAGTTGATCACTCAACAACATGATCGAGGACTTCGATCAGCTGGATCCAAAGGAAGAAGGGTGCTCTGGTAGACCCGCCCCTAGGTGAAAGCGTCCTGCAGCTCATTAATAATGCTGTATAAACTACGATCAGAGAATGGAGGAGTCCAAACCCCTCCCTCCCTCTCTCTCTCCCTCCCTCCCTCTCTCTCCCTTGTCGAGTTTCTCCGCCTTCTCTCCTCTGCTGAGCTGTGGCTGAGTGCTTCCCTCCCCCAAGTAACTGCCTTCTCTGCAGAAAAAAGAGAGGAACAAACAAACACCCACAAATCTGACTTAGCGACAGACTATTTACCGTGTCGTACTCGTGTCCTGTGACCCCGTGAACCCCAAACAAAAATGCACCAAGTGTAAAACGGCTCTAAATCTGTGACGCTCCTTGGAAAAGTCGATTTTCTCTACACACGGGTCTCTAAAAAGCCGTCCGAGCACGGTGACCTCGACATGATGTGTGCGTGAATGCCAGAAAGTGAATGTTATTCTCTATCTGAGTCTGTTATGTGCTGTGCAGAAGCTCGGAGCTGCTGGATCTCAGGCAGAGACCGAGCTCCTCGCACCCTCTTATATGCCACTACAGACCTTAGGGGGAGACGAACGGACACGCGTGTCAGCCAATCAGAGGCGAGAACGCGGCCTGCCCGTCTTTAGGCCGCCAATCACGCCGCTCGTAGAGAAGGCATGTGCTCTGAAGCCCGCCCCCTCGCTCTAGAGGTAGCCAGCTCACTGCCTGAGTCCAAACCGAGTTTCTCACATTTCAGCCGCAGGATCGAAAAATACCCGCCGTCCGAAACACGCG
>JAVGWN010000789.1:10000-13531 GCA_034552555.1 Semaprochilodus insignis
CGCCGTTTGGCTTCTTTCCCCTATATGAACAAATAGTTCTCCATCTGTTACTCCATCTGTCCTTGGCGGACGTTGTAAAGAGCAAGCAGTGCTACGGAATGAAGAGTCGTTTGTGAGAGTCGGTTCTTACCAGTGAACGAATGTTCATGGTGGGAGCTAAACGCCTGCTGGTTACCAGCCCCGGTCCTGGAGAGCTACCTTTATGGAGAGTCGAGTACCAACCACATTCTGCCACACCTGCTCCACCTAATTAAGTTCTTCTTTAGGTTCCTGATAGACTGGATCAGGTGCAGTATTGCAGTAAGCTGGATATAGGTTGGAGCTGAGCTCTGCAGGAAAGTGGATCTCCAGGAGGAAGGGTGGAGTAGACCTTCAGTCTCTCATTAGCTGGAGAGACAGTCAGTTCACCTTTACATTCATGTTCATGTACTCCACTCACCCCAGAGACGGAGACGTATATCCTAAACTCATACTGGAATTAAAGTGTTGTTGTAATAACTTCAGCAATAGTAACAAACTCCAGATGAAGTAAGGGCTTAAACACTACTTTGAGGAACTCGCCTACCAAACCGCAGTGGAGCTGAGGTTCTGAAGGATCTGAAGTTTGTTCGCCTCCTATCCATCTATTTTTAACATATGCCATTAAATAATGGACCACTAAAATCAGGTGTGAACAATCACAAATCAGTACAAAGCAGATTGCTGTCTTCATAAATATCAATATACTATTTTTTTAGAAATTAAAGTATTACCATTTGAAGATACTCTGACTAGTTACTATCTGAGAAGCAGCCAGTAAACTAACGTGGTGAGTTACATCAGTACAGCCGTGTTCATCTCTAGCTGTTATGTGTTTAAGTGGAAATGAAATATAATTATAAGCAGTAGATGCTATCAGGTAATATGGCAAAAATACAACATCACAGGCTTCAAGACATTTCTGCGATACACAGTTTGTGAACAGACCAAAAGATTCAGTAGTATTACAAGTAAAAGATGGTAAAAACGTTCTTATAGTTTTGTTCAGCGTGTCATATACTGAACTGTGCTAAATCGAGAACTACTCATGCTCTTGTTAATGAAACGTGCCTGAGAAAAGTGTACCGTGATGTATCATGATAATGATAAAAATAATGTTGCTCACAACTACGAGCCTCCTTGTAGCTACCTTAATAATAAGCCTCTGTCGTGCTTCACCCGTCGTCTCTTCGCTGAGTGTGTTTTTACTGTATAAGTCTGTGGCCACACATGAGATTGCTTAATAATTCATTGCGTTTCTGATTTACTGTGTGTGTCTTGTGTTTTTGAAATTGTGGTTCAGAGATCAAAAGGAGAAAGCAAGGTTTGTTTCCCCCACAGCACAAGCAGGTAAAACCGCGATGGATAAAGCAGGAGTGGAAGACGAGCCAGTGAGGGACGGAGTGAGTGGAGGAGAAAAGAAGAGTAGGAGAGCAAAGCTAGGCAAAGGGTCTGAACCTACAGGAGCCAAGCAGCTGAAACACACGAAATCAGGGAAGGAAAATACAGGAGAGGAGACGGGAGCGGCGGAGAAGAAACAGAAGCCTAAGAAAAGAGTAAAAGAGGAAGAGAGGGACGGAGGAGATGGAGCAGGGGTAGCAATGAAGAGACCCAAACAGGAGAAGACTGGAGGTGATCAAGATGGAAAGATGGCAAATGAAAAAGTTATGGAGGACAGCAAAGAAGAGAGACTGAGAGATGAAAAGGTACAGCACCGTACGATGTGTTAAACTCATGTTTTTGGTCATTCAGTTCTTTTTTTCCTTTTCTTTTTAACAAAATAATTTAAAGTAATTAAAAAGTATAATAATAACAACATCAGAACACATCTGAGGAAAATCCTTTGATCTCTGCATGACTTTGATGAAGTGCTAAACCCATTAACATGTAATAAACAGCCTCAGTGGTGCAGAGACATCTTCTGCCACTGAGGCTGAATTAACGCCTGTTACTGATGTGAATGTTCAGAGAAATCTGAGACTGGAGACCAAAATGCTTAACAGCAGCTTAACCGCTCATAGTGTTCATAGTGTTGATCTTTAGCTGCACAGAATCAGCACTTATCTTCTTTCAGGATAAAAAGCAGTGATATAAATACAGCGTGTATCTGGTGTAGCACAGCAGACTCCACTCATCAGCTCATTACACTCATTGGACCCAGAAAGAAGGATTCGTTGGTCGTCTCCACCAAGACTAAAGCGGGACTCGTCACTGAAGATGACCGGCTGCCGTTCTGAGTCACTCCATGACAGTCTGGCACGACACCATTGCAGTCTTTGGTGACGGTGACGTGGTGTTAAGGACAGTCGTGGTAACGGTCTGTGTGCATGTAGTCCTGCGTGGTGCAGCCGTCTGCCAATGGTGCTGCACTAACAGGATGACTCATGGAGGACACCACTGCTCGCTGGATGTCTGTAACCGTGGCTGTTGGGTCAGTCAGGTACAGAGATAAGACCCGTCCTTGCCTACATCGCATGCACAGGCGAGTGTGAAACTTGAATCATCCGCGTGTCTCACCATGTCAGACCTACACACCAAGTTTCACTCCTGTCGCCTGATTCCTTCTGGGTGCAGCTGTTTTTTTGAGGATGAGTGTACATCTCCATTATCAGGTGAAGCAGGTAAACCTTGAGCTGTGCTGTGGAACTGCTTTGAGCTGCAGCTCACTGTTAATATGTTTCTACTGTAGCACACACGAACATCAACAAACGGTCATTAGATAACTCGGTCTCTGACCACAGGACCACATCATGTTCTGAACTGGTTAATCCTAAACAAGCTTTCTACTCAGCAGCTGT
The DNA here is from genome assembly GCA_034552555.1 of Semaprochilodus insignis. Taxonomy (NCBI): domain Eukaryota; kingdom Metazoa; phylum Chordata; class Actinopteri; order Characiformes; family Prochilodontidae; genus Semaprochilodus; species Semaprochilodus insignis. Next base: position 12,817 of record JAVGWN010000789.1, read on the forward strand.
AACTGAGCTGCTAAACAAACCTGACTTACACAGAAATAATGGAATACACTTCAGCAAACAAGATGTGATGCAGCATGCTTAACAGCCCGACCGGAACCAAACAACATTCGGGTTGTTCTGCTAATGCTGAAAAAAGCTGACGCTGATATTGGCTCTGTCGTTTTGTGTCTGTCTCTTGGACTTTTTTCTGTGAGTGTTGTATAAAAGCAGTATTGCCCTTGAGGTTCTGTATTATCTGTATGATCTCCAATAACAGCACAGTCGCCTGAGACCAAATCAATAACGCGGTGTCTTCCACTTCCCCGTTCTGCTTTAAACCGGGTTTATTGTGTGTGTGTTTGACTGTTCAGGCCCAAACAGCCTGTAGCTCTAAGAGATCGGAGGCCATGTTGGATTGTTCCGGATCCGCTTCAGTAGGTAAGTGAACGTTCACAGCTCGTTCAGTCTTGGCCGTCTGTCTGCTGCTCTCTCTCCCTGCCTGATCTCTGTGTCTGTGTGTTTAGAGGACAGCGGGGCCGTGCTGTCTGAGGTGGAGTCCTGGCAAACCAAAGGAGATCCGAGAACACGCAGGTGCCGTATCTGTCTGTGTCTGTCTTCCTCCCTTATCTGTTCACTCTGTCTCTCTCTCTCTCTCTCTCTCTCTCTCTCTCTCTCACTCTCTCTCTCTCTTTCTCACACACACAGAAGTGAGCACACACACACACACACACACACA
>JAVGWN010000794.1:0-13525 GCA_034552555.1 Semaprochilodus insignis
GATGGATTATCACAGGGCACCATTAGGAACCTCTACAACTCCATGCCAAGACGTCTGGCATGTTGGGTTAGCAAACATGGCGGTCCGAATGCCATACTGAGAGACAGACTTCTGTATGTGTAGCTCAATAACTATTGTCCATATCAGTCTAAACTGATCATCATTTATTGATCCTGGTAACCTTTATCTTCCTTCCCAACAGCACTGCAATCCCACACCTCCTTCTGGCTGCAGCTGTTCTTTTAATGATATATATATTTCAGGTATATCAGTCTTTAAGCCAGTATGAGTATAGAGAGGTCGGATAAAGATATATGGAGAGATTTTACGTAAGAAGTCATGTAACAATTACGACTGTTTTTAGTACTTAACCCCACATGGGTCAAGCAGCCATGGAAAAGACTATCATAGCATTTAAAAGGAGGAATATGGGCAGCAGTAAAGCTCGAGAGCAGTCCAGTGCAGAATGTGTATGAGGCGTGATAAGAGGCGCTGTCTGTAGTCAGTAACAGTCCAGCACGATTTCCTCTCAGTGGATACAACAGTGTGCCATTATCACCAGTGCATTAGCTCTCATCTGGCCCGCCTCCACTCAGTCCAGAGCAGCCAGGTTTTTTTTTTTTTACTCTTATTAATGCATCCAGCGAATGATGGCGAGTAAAGATCATGTCCTCAGGAGTTCTTTGGGCCCTTGTATTCTGTAGGGCAAAGGCTGCGCCGGTCATTTACTGCTCTGACCAAGCGTTCAAATAGAAGTGGAGCAGCTGTCATCAGGAGCCCGTGGTAACCCCTGTTTCACCTTTAGGGCCTTTTCAGCCACCTCTCCGAATTACTCAGCTGCATTTTTTCCTGTGACATGCTGGCTCCTGTGTGACCCCGCCGTGCGGAAGTGCGCGGTGACAGCGGAGCTCCTGGAATGGAGCAGTTCTCCCACAGCCTCCTTATTGGTTCAGGATGTAATGGGACTAACATGGCCACCAAATGCCGGCTGCAGAGCTGCTCAGTATCCTTATAGTGATATTGGCCTCTGCAATACTGAAAGCGCTAGCCTTTTTGTGGGGTTGTGTCCAATTTAACGTCGACCTATCACACGCTCACAGCCACCACTGACTGGCGATAGTGTTGTGAGGGGGCAGCAAGCAAGAGCTACAGGCTCTTTGGTTTGGATTTATGAAATCTTCTCCTAGGTTTTATCAGCGTTGATAGAAACTCAGTGTCAGTAGTCACCCAGATCTTTCCTGGAGCTACATGATCCAAACGTCTCTCAACCTGTCTATACCACATTCAGGTCTTCATTAAGCTTGTATACACATGTCAGTGCAAGTATAAAAATGAACACTGAACTTTGAACTCTGCAAGCAATTCTAGACAATGGTGTCCTGTGATAATCCATCACATGCAGCTTGAATATCCTCACACAGCTCCTGCAGATGGTGCGGTAGGGGTGGAGGTGGAGTGACACCAGGCCTTCTGGATGTGTGACAACAAACCGTTCATCTTGGTGCTGACCACGGTGCCTCCACACACGGATTCGTTGGTCGTCTCCACCGAGACAAAAGTGAGACTCGTCACTGAAGATGACCTGCTGCCATTCTGAGTCACTCCATGACAGTCTGGCACGATACCATTGCAGTCTTTGGTGACGTTGACGTGGTGTTTAAGGGCAGTCGTCGTAACGGTCTGTGTGCATGTAGTCCTGCGTTGTGCAGCCGTCTGCCAATGGTGCTGGCACTAACAGGATGACTCATGGAGGACATCACTGCTCGTTGGATGTCCGCAATTGTGGCTGTTGAGTCAGTCAGGTACAGCGATAAGGCCCGTTCTTGCTTACGTCACATGTGCGGCTGAGCATGAAACTTGAATCATTTGCACATCTCATGATGTCGCCAAGTTTCATTCCTGTGGGTTGATTCCTTCTGAGTGCAGCTATCTGTGCAACTATTCTTTTGATGATGAGCTTATAATATAATACAGTAATATAATTCCTATAGTTTTCTTCCATACTGTTAGACATATTGCGATCTTACGTGTAGTGGTATAATGGCAGTACTGATATTTCATCCACAGCCTTAATGCAGACTGATTCCATCTCCAGCACTCTCAGTGAGAGTTTCTTTGTTCCTTATTGAATTAGTGGAACAGAAGACACTTGGCTCCCACCCCGAGAGAAGGGGTTGCATCAACGCTTCCACATCTTGAAGTAATCTGTCAGTCAACGTCACTATTCATCACGTCCCGGCTCCTCAGTGATGGTCCCTTTGCTGGGATGCGTCTTTGCCTCTTTCCCAAGCCGCAATCTCTTCTGGGAATGCGAGCTCCTGTTAAACAGCTCATATCCTCAAGTGGCTCTTAACTGTTTCAGGAAGCAAGCTGTCTGAGTGTGTATGTTTGTGTGTGGCAGCTGCCGGGATACCTCTGAAGTCGCACAGGCTCCCTGCAAGCATGCTGAGAGCGGCGTTGCAACAGGTGTCGTGCTGATAAGAGCTTTGCTCCGATGCATATAGCTTCCCCGTGTCCTTCCAGTTCGCTCTATCGGTAGAACATCTCTGAACCATATGCCTGAAAAGTGGCCAGAAGTATGTGGACAACCCTTGTAGTTACGGAGTTCAGATGCCTCACACATTGCTAACAACTGTATTTAATCAAACCCAAAACCATATCTCCATAGACAAACACTGAAATAATGAATGACTTTAAATGTATTACTGGTATAGGAAGTCAGTTCATGAAATTGCCTACTAGAAGTGCTCCGGTCAACTGTAAGTGCCATTACCATGACATGGAAGCATATAGAGGAAACAACAGCTTGGCCATGAAGCACAAAATTGGCCTATCCTCTGTTGCATACACAAACCTAAGATCACTATACGCAATGCCAAGTATCGACTGGAGTGGGATGTCCATTATATAGGGGTGATGATCAGCTGTCCGCATACTTATGGCCATATAGGGTATATGCTCTTATGGAAATATTGGGGTAATGGTCAGCTGTCTGCATACTTTTAGCCATGTAGTGTATATTCTCTGATTCAGACATGGGGGTGATATGGGGTGATGGTCAGGTGTCCACATACTCTAGGCCATATAGGGTATATGCTCTTGTACAAACATAGGGGCGATTATAGGGGTGATGGTCAAGTGTCCGCATACTTTTGGCCGTATAGTGTGTATGCTCTGATTCAGACATAGAGACGATATAGGGGTGATGATCAGGTGCCCACATACTTTTGGCCATATAGTACATATGATGTGATTCAAACATAGGGGTGATATAGGGTTGATCATCAGGTGTCTGCATACTTTCAGCCATATAGTGTATATGCTTTGATTCAAACATATGCAAACATAAATAAATAAATAAATAAATAAATAAATGTTTTCTTTTGACAAAACGCTTCTCATTCCTTTAAGATGCTAATCAGAGGACGTGAGTAATTGAATTTTCCTCATTCGGTTTAGCCAGTGGAGTATCTTAAGTGGCTGTACATTGCTGGAGCCATGAGCCGGCAGACGTGTGGCACAGCTGCTATTTAGGACATTCACGAATCAGGGTAAATGTCACTGCTTTAATTAACACGTCGCAGTAAGAGGAAAAAAAAAAGCATCATTTACCGTTAAGACGTGGCGCAGTGGAGGAGTTACATGGCTCCTGCTGTCACACGGGCTCGGAGAAGGTGAATAAATGTAATTGATGTGATGTTTATGCCGTGGAGTGAGAACATTTCCCATGCTGAGATGAGAGTTGTGGCTCCAGCTGCTGACACCAGCTCTTACTCACCAGGTATAGGGTTTAAAGAGCGGAGTTTTGTCCGACACATGCTGCTTTTCTTTGAGATGCTCATTTTTGCACTGTCTGTTGGAATAACCCTGAAGGCCCAGTCAGCGTTTTCCAACGGAATTACATTTATCACGATGGAATTCACTGCAGTGAGCGATCCAACTCAATATACAGGCAAATTTGTCAACTCTATATACCCAGAGAATTAGCAACACTAGAATTTGCGGCATGAGCTCACCTGACAAAAAATGAGTCACCCTGCATGTTTAAGGTGGTAGTAACTTCAGGCTCCTGCAGGTGGCGCTGCATGAGGATGATGGGGCTATAAATACCTGCGGGGTGTGAGTGATGGGATCCATAGATTGAGAAGAGGTGCTACAGTGCAGTGAATGTCTCGTTCCATGTGTGGGAAATGGCTCCAAAGCAGATGTTAATGATTGGCTAAAAGGAGTGACTGCATTTGGATATGAGACCATAGACCATAGTGTGAAGGAAGTAGCTGAATCTGCACGTGTATGGAAGTGTACGGTCATACAGGTCTAGCAGCAGTGGCTAAAATCCCAGTCTACAGAAAACTCCTCGGAATTGTGTCAGGGAAGGCATCCACCAAATCTGGCCCAACTGTAGAATTATTTGATGCGAGATTGTCTGAACATTGATGTGGCCTACATGTAGAAACTTGTCCAGTCCAGGCCAAATCCAATCACAGCTGTTATTGGTGCTGGTGGAGGTATTACACGCTACTAGGTACGTTTCAGTCACAGAGGACTCATTTTTTGTCCTGCAGATTCAGCTACTTCCTTCACACTATGGTCTTTGGCACGCCCAAATGCAGTCACTCCTTTTAGCCAGTCATTAACATCTGCTTTGGAGCCATTTTCCACACATGGAACGAGACATTCCCTGCACTGCACCTCTTCCCAGTCTATGGGTCCCGTCACTCACACCCTGCAGGGATTTATAGCCCCATCATCCTCGTGCAGCGCCACCTGCAGGAGCCTGAAGTTACTTCCACCTTAAACACACAAGGTGACTCATTTTTTGTCTGGTCAGCTTCCTTCCATGTATGGACTGTATGAACAGGATGGTTGAGTTTGGAACGTTTGCACTCAGGGAAGTGTCTACAGGTGGGCTGGTGATTCCGCATGCCCGTCCAATGAAAACTCACCATTATTGGTATTTTTTGAGTGCTCATAGTTTTCAGTAATTTTGTCATTGGTCATCAAAAGATGAATGCTTTCCCATTGGCTGTTTTGGGTGGGCCACAATGCATTTTCACACAGACATGGTGACAGAGATGACATCCTAGGACAACCACTGTTTGTTCCGTCAACGTGCCACAGTTTTCCACAGTATGGGGTCTTAATAATGCAAAAGTTCTATACCTGTTATGGGCTTCCTTAACAGCTTTCCGTTAACCGTTTTCTTTAACAGGGTGGTTTAGGGAAAAGTGGCATCCCTACACAAACCTTCTTTTCTACCAGCTCTCTTCAGATCATTCCCCCATGCCCTGAAACTTCACCAACAGCTCTGTAAACTCTGCAAACCACTTTTCCCCTCCTCTCCATCACATTTTTATTACATCCAGTGCTGATACCAGATATGATCCGAAGCGCTGAACTGGCTTTATTTATCCCAGCTTTGCACAAACTCATTACAAAAGGTCACTCTGACGGCCACTGGCATTTACAGCGGCGAGCGCAGGTGTGCTGCTTTTATGCGCCACTGTGCTCTAAGTTTCAGCGAGCGCTGTGTTAGGAAACTATAGCCGCATTGTCTCAGTGCGGCGCCGGAGCCAAAGCACCGAGTTCGCGTCCACGGCCTGAATCCTCAGAGCGAAGATGAGAAGTGAAAGGCTCGGCCTTGCCCAGAAAAGTCTCTCGGTTCCTTCAGGAGGACCTGGCCCAATAAAAGCAAAGACACTTCTGGACGCTCTCAGGGCTTATGTGACCCCGAGTGCACTGCTTTTTTGAGGGGTTGGCTGATCCTGGGTCAGTTGAGGGCCCAGATTGGATAAGATTGGATAACAGTGCTGACCTTGGGTCAGTTCTGCTCTCGTTCATGCGGTCATTTTCATTGGCAGGACCGATTATATGTCCACACTTGTGTCCAGAACGGCTTATTACGCGCTGACCCCTGACCCTATGTCAGTACATGTGGTAAGATGCTACATGCATACATATGTATTGTTCTGAAGTGATCTGGGGTCTGTAAGGCATTGTTGTGTTCACTGTCACATGACTGACAATTTAGAATCAAGCTAATTCATCGGGTATATAAGCTAAATCCTCTTTGTGTAGTCTGTCGAGTGATCAAGTTAACGTTGCTAGCTATTTGGGCACATTCAGCTGCTGTCTTATGCCATGATTTGGAGCTGATGCTACTAATTCTTTAATATGTGTGACCTCATTTCCATGTGGACTTTGAGTGGTTGTTGCATAGGACACCGGAACACTAATCACCGCCACGGCTACTTTATGTATAGCTCTTGTTTAGAGTGCCGTACTCTTTGTGCAGCTTTGTGCTGTTACCACCAGGGTTTTTTTTAACTAGCCCTAGGTCTTCCTCTGAAAGGCTTATTGTCGTGTGAGCATTGCTGGTTTACTACTTGCTAGCATTTGGCTTGATATACAAAGTTAAGACTAACGTAGGCTATGACATTTGTTCATCATTCTGGACGCTACTACTTCTCCGTCAGTCAGTCTTCCTTCAGCCACAGCATGGAGAGTAGTTGGTGTGTTTGGTAGCTCCCTCCAACATGGATGAAATGCTAGTTGGGTTTAGCCAAAATGTGTGTTGGAGAACATCTGAGTTTTGTGTTAGCATATTCCATTTTCTGTTGCATGGCGCTTAGTCAACAAAATATCTGGATGTGTTTGAAAGTGCTGGTGTTGTGGTACTCGAGATCAGGTCTCGGTCTTAACCTCAGTTGGTCTCAGGATACAGTGGAGTCAGAAACTGATGTCAAGACCCAGCCAGGTGCTGTGCTTCTTAATAAATTATTATTATGCAGGAGCTGAATTATTATTATTGAATAAAGAGAAGATACAAAGCTGAAGTCAGCTTCTTATGCACCAGCTTCTCATTTGAATTTCCCCCGCTCCGCCTTAAATGGTGCAACTGTTACTTTCTGGCACCTTAAACTGCTGCACCATTTAAGGTGGAACGGGAAAACTCAAAGAAGACCTGAACAGAAAATAATCTCACTACTGCTTTCAGTTACAATACACAATTTTACAAAGACTGTAATATAATAATAATAATAATAATAATGTTTATAAGCTCACCCGACAAAAAAATACCTGCGGAGTGTGAGTGACGGGATCCATAGATTGGGAAGAGGTGCTACAGTGCAGGCAATGTCTCATTCCATGTGTGGAAAATGGCTCCAAAGCAGATGTTAATGATTGGCTGAAAGGAGTGACTGCATAGTGACCATAGTGTGGAGGAAGTAGCTGAATCTGCAGGTGTATGGGAGCGTACGGTCATACGGGTCTACCAGCAGTGGCTGAAATCCCAGTCTACAGGGAATTCTCCTCGGAATTGTGTCAGGGAAGGCATCCACCAAATCTGGCCCAACTGACCAATTCTTTGATGTGAGAGTGTCTGAACATTGATGTGGCCTACATCCAGAAACTTGTCCAGTCCATGCCAAATCCAATCACAGCTGTTATTGGTGCTCGTGGAGGTGTGACACGCTATTAGACGAGTTTTGCACAGCCGAAAAGTGGCGGAGTGAATCATGTTCAACGCTGCATCCTACATCTCTAAAAGGACAGACTGAAGAAACAACCACAAATTGTGCTTCAAGAAAGTCCACCAGGTTTCATTCTTGCAGTTCAGCCCATATAAACATGGCTCTGAACTCCACAACTGAGAAAGAGACACAGCCTCTATTTCTCTACTTCTAGGTCTAATTCTTGAGGTTTTTAAGCAAACCACTGTGAGCACAATTTCCACGATGATGCATAAACAGCTTCTCCCAAGCTAATGATTTTAAACACAGTATAAACAGAACTGTCCTCCTGTTCAGGCCTGCGTTCACTCTCGGCTTCGTTTTCTTTGGTGACCTCGTTAAGACTGACACATGACCAGCAGAGCTGTTCGGCTGAGGGTGAACATTTTTCAAATTGATTGAGTTGATCCTCTTATTCTTTCTATTAAGTCTGTTTGGGAGAATTATTTGCGCATTACGGAATGCAGGATTTATTCCAGGCAGCCGTCTTAGCCTGGAAGCTGTCTAATGCTACTATTTGAGCTTCCGCTTCAACGAATAGAAGGCTCTATTAACGGCAATCCGAGGCTGGCAGAGGTCAGAAAACAGGCAGGCGGCCTTAAAAAGCGACTCACAGAGAACCCAGCTCGGAGCTCGGGTGGGTAAATACAACAGAGACTTTGCAAAGCCCACTGTTAAACGAAGGGGTATATATAGCGGTTATAAACGATCCTTAGAACAAGCTGCATGTGTGGAGGTGGAGCCAGTCAGGAGCAAACGCTGGAATGAGTCGTTCCAGATGGGGCAGGTCCAACTATAGGATACCATAGGATATGACCATCAACGTCAACAGAGGGCGCTGCACAGCGATGGTAAACAATAGGAACAGGCTGATGAAGCGTATAGATAACCTGCGAGCGTTTGTGCTGTTATTACTAATGTTTGTTTCAACCGACAGGAATGAAACTTGGTGGGTAGGTTTGACATTGTGAAACATGCAGTAGATTCAAGTTTCACGCTCGGCCACGCATGTAGAATGAGCAAGGACGGGCCTTATCGCTGTACCTGACTGACCCAACACCCATGATTACAGACATTCAGCGAGCAGTGATGTCCTCCATGAGTCATCCTGTTAGTGCAGCACCATTGGCAGACGGCTGCACCACGCAGGACTACATGCACGCAGACCGTTATGACGACTGTCCTTAACACCACGTCAACGTCACCAAAGACTGCAATGGTGTCGTGCCAGACTGTCATGGAGTGACTCAGAATGGCAGCGGGTCATCTTCAGTGACGAGTCCCGCTTTTGTCTTGGTGGAGACGACCAATGAATCCGTGTGTGGAGGCACCGTGGTCAGCACCAAGATGGACGGGTTGTTGTCACACATCACACGTCCAGAAGACCTGGTGTGACTCCACCTCCACCCCTACCGCACCATCTGCAGGAACTGTGTGAGGATATTCAAGCTGCATGGGATGGATTATCACAGGGCACCATTAGGAACCTCTACAACTCCATGCCGAGACGTCTGGCGTGTTGTGTTAGCAAACATGGCGGCCCAACACCGTACTGAGACACTACTTCTGTACGTGAAGCTCAATAAATATTGATCATATCAGTCTAAATTGATCATCATTTATTGATCCTGGTAACCTTTATCTTCCTCCCCAACAGCACTGCAATCCCACACCTCCTTCTGGGTGCAGCTGTTCTTTTGATGATGAGTGTACTTATTTTTGGTGGAAATGCACTGGATGGTTCAGAATTAGGTGCGTGAACTGGACCGGAACCAGTTCCATGTTGGTGGAAATGCTCTACTAGAGTCTCCCAGAGGAGCCAAACATTGGAACAACTAATTACTGGGACCCAGTGAAGTTGAGGACGAGAGGTTTCATCTTTCTGCCAGCTGCAATTCAGTCCTCATTCCTAGTTGTGACAGAGTTCAGAAGCGCAAACTCAGAAGGAAGAAGAAGGTGAATTCCCATCGCTTCCTCAACACCTGAAGCTTCTACTGAGCGTATATTTGCGAGTGTGTGTAAGAGACTCCTGACAGATGGTAAGCTGTTTGGGGACGTTGGGAGCGAGAGGTCATTGAGTAGACTTGTTTAGACTGGGGGTCAGTCTGGGGGGATGTCCGCAGGGGTGAGGCAGCAGGTGTGTACAAGAGAGAAAGAGTAAGAGCATGAGAGAGAGTGTACTTGAGTGCAGATCTGAGGAAGTCAGTCTATTAAATCACACATTGTACACACGCTCACAGGTCTAGCGGGCCCGGATGTGATGTTGTTTTAGGAATTAGGATAACTTGTTAAGCTTTTGGTGCTGGATAAAAACTGCTTAAAAATTAAAAGGTACTGATTGAAAACCTTTAAAAACTGCTAAATTCACACTTCTGAAAGTAACACTGTCTTTTTTATGTGTTCTAAGTTAAAAGATTTTAATATTTTGTATTGTTTAATTTTTTAAAATAAAAAACTCCAAAAATATTGTCCTATATTTTCATGTCAGTAGCGTAACACGAAGAGCCGTAGGCTGCTTGTGTTGTGGTACTACGATTTTTTCATAGAATAGAATCCTTTATTGTCAATGTACTTGCATACAACAACATTTAGTGCAACACTCTCCAAGAAGAAACTATAAACAATAAAAAGAGCAGTAATATACCATATAGACAGCAAGATATTTACATATGGACAGTGCACTCAATGGGAGAATGGGAGTAAACTACAGTACAAGTTGTATTATAAATATAAATAAATATGTTCTGAATGTGTAAAGTGAGTGTGCACAGACGTGAAAAATATCCACAATGTACAAGTTGACAGTATATGGATAATAATGAATAACATATGGTGACTGTACATAAATGTGCATAAATGTGTAGAGTGAACAAAATTTATTCCAAAGGTAATTTCATGTTTCATGAACTAGTCGTGTACTGACTAGTTTTTAAAATTGTGCTTAAAATGAACTAAAATTGTCCCTACTGAAACAGTCCCTAATGAAACAGTCAATAAAGTTATGCAAGTGTTATTGTTATGGTAATAACAAAAGGGAATTTTCCCAGACTAAAGACAACTTGTTAAGCTTTTGGTGCTGGATAAAAACAGCACTACTTAAAAATTCACAGTATTTTTAAATCCGCACATTCCGAACTTCTCTATATACAAAAAAAACCTGACTTTTATTAGGGTACATTCTTTTGGGAGGGTCTGTCCCAAACGGTAACCAATGAATTCACACTTGATTTCTATTCAAGTGTAGTTGAAATACTGTATTTAAATTTACTGTATTGTTTAATTTTTAAATAAATAATAAAAAAAAAAAACTCCTAAAAAATTGTGTCCTATATTTTCATGTCAGTACCTTAACATAAAGAGTTTTGGTCTGTAGGTGGAGCTGTGCTTTAGCCACGCCCCTGCATTTTGGAGCAGGAAGTGAGACTCCATCCTTGTCCCTTATGGCCATATGGATAGAGGTCACTGCTTTGAAGTAAATGTGTCCCAAAGTCTAAAAAGAACTGTCAGTACCGAAACACAGATTTTCAGCAGTTAATTAATTTTTAATGTTTTAATAAAAAATATGTTTTTATGTGTGCAAATGACGCGTCGTGTTAGCTAGTCATGTAGTGTTTATCTGGTGAGTTCTGCTTAAAATGAGCTATAATTGTCACTACTGAAACAGCCACTACTGAAACAGTCAAAGTTATGTAAGTGTTACTGTTATGGAATGTTCAGTCGTTGTTATTGCATCTCAGCGATAGCAGCAGTAGTGAGGAGAGCTTTAGTGTGGAGCTGAGGAGGGGTTGATCAGAGGAGGGTGATATCCTCAAAAACATACTGACAAATAAACTTTGTATATCACACACGTGCAAAATACCAGCTTATCCCTGCATCTCCTTCTCAGTCCATCAACTCGAGCTCTTAGTAAAAACTAAAGCTCTGTAAAAGTATGTCTATGATGATTGATCTCCGTTAACGTTCGAGCTGAAGCAGGTCGGGCTCAGGTTTCAGGTTCATGCCCTCTAACGCACCCTCACTGACTGTGATCTTTCTATCGGAGGTGTCTGAAACCCCTCCTCTTAGACTGAAGAGCCTTTACTCTCCCCAGCTGCTCTCCAGAACCGACTGTAGCTCAGATCATATCCCCTCAGCACTGTCTCTCTCTCACACACACACACACACACAGGGCAGGCTGTTAATGCAGGCCTGTCAGTGTCAGACTGTGTCCGTGATAAAAGCATGCCAAGTACTTCTAGGGAAACACACTGAGACCCTTTAGAAAGTCAGATGTATTCTTAGCCGCTAACTACCGAGACCAAGCCATGCTCGTGTTCGTGAGCGAAACTACATTAATTTCAATAAAATTCGACACAAAGATGCATAAATAAACGGGCTAATAAATCTTGCCTATGAAACTTCACCTCGAGTTCAACTTTGGTGAACTTTGACACGTGAGTTTGGGTCTTACGCCAGTAGCGCTACCGGATGGGTTGGGCTCTGAAGGGGCGGCCCTTTATATAGTGAGTATTTATCTGATAGCATCTACTTTTGTTACTGGTTATGGCTAGCGGGTTAGCTAGCTCGCTAACTGCATCCAAATGTAGAATTCTTTTTGTCAACCATCTTCTAGACCATATTACACAGATATGCTAAAAGTCATGTGATAGCTAGTATGAATTTGGCAACACCTCAGGGTACAACTTGGGAACATCCACACCTGTATAAGTTGTGAGGTGTTATCTTGTGAGTGAGGTTGAACACTGCCCAGCGTGTTAATGGCAGGTCAACATAAATGATTGGAGTTTGAACGGGGCATGATAGTGGGGGCCAGACGGATGGGACATCGCATTTCTGAAGTTGTGTGGGCATTTAACATTCCTCAATCTGTAGTGTCACGTGTGTTTACCAGGAATACAGCTCTGGAAAAATTGAAGAGACCACCTGAAAATGATCAGTTCCTCTAGTTGTATAGTTTCTGGGTTTGTGTTTGACCAAAATGAGCAGTTCTGTTTTATTCTATACACTACTGGAAACACGTCTCCCAAATTCCAGATCAAATATTGTATTTAGATCTGTTTATTTAGAAAATCACTAATGACCCTCCAGAAGCCTGTTTTTAGAACCATGCTCGCTGTGCATTTCACCCCAGCCACCGCTCGCCAGTCTTTCTGTAGGTCACTTGAGGTCATCTTACGGTGGTTAAGGGACATTGGAATGAGGTGGCGCTCATCACGGTCAGTAGAGAGCGGTTTTAGCTGTGTTGTCCTGTGTGTTTGCTGCTTGGCCTTGTTCTTATGAACCAGACGCTCACTGTATCTGCCAGTAAAGCTAGAACCCAACCTTCTGTTCCTCACTAACAACCTGCTGTACATGTGGAGATGCTGATTTAAGAAGAAACTGGAGCGGGCTCTTATTTATTTCCAGAGCTGTATGTCAAAACAGCATTACCTGCTGCTATATGGGTGGTGTGTTCTCATGGCACATGTTTGGTCAACTGGTCTGCCCAATTGCAGTGCTATTGGGAAGGAAGATAAAGGTTACCAGGAACAATAAATGATGATCAATTTAGACTGATATGATCAATATTTATTGAGCTACACATACAGAAGTAGTGTCTCTCAGTATGGCGTCGGACTGCCGTGCATCATGCCAGACGTCTCGGCATGGAGTTGTAGAGGTTCCTAATGGTGTCCTGTGATAATCCATCCCATGCAGCTTGAATATTCTCACACAGTTCCTGCAGATGGTGCGGTAGGGGTGGAGGTGGAGTGACACCAGCCCTTCTGGAGGTGTCACCCATGACAACGAACTGTTCATCCTGGCGCTGACCACAGTGCCTCCACACACGGATTCGTTGGTCGTCTCCACCAAGACAAAGGTGGGACTCGCCACTGAAGATGACCCGCTGCCATTCTGAGTCAATCCATCACAGTCTGGCACGACACCATTGCAGTCTTTAGCGATGTTGACATGGTGTTAAGGACAATGGTGCTGCACTAACAGGATGACTCATGGACGCATCACTGCTC
>JAVGWN010000795.1:0-13523 GCA_034552555.1 Semaprochilodus insignis
ACAACAGACCATACGCTATTGTTACACTCTGCAAATACCACATTTTCAAGAACTGACTCTTAGAGCACCATGTTAAAACTTTGGTAAATAGATGTTAATGATACAGGCAATATATAACACAAATAAAGTTTACTTACTGGAAATAAAGACAATGAGAATCAGTAGATGGTCCATGTTAAATTCCTTCTTATCTTGAGTAAAATGAAAGCTTGAGAAAAATGAAATGCTGCCTGTGTCTCTGCTGCACTGGTGTCACTGTTGCAGCTCAACCAGTTCCTGTTTGCTACATTTACAGTGAGTTCACAAAACCACCGTTACAGAGGACATGTTCATTTAGGAGCAAACGGCATAACAGATGCACTAACTAACTAGCTAGCTGATAGACAAAGGATTTCAGTTTTAGAACTTCACTTTGGCCCAGCTGCTGCCCACTCACTCAGCAATATCCTGTGTTTTTGACTGTGAAGCACAGAATACAGGTCATATAAAGATTAAACCATCTCAGTCTCATTTTCACTTTGTAAAAGAAAACCAGATTTTCTAAATTTTGGACCCGCCTGCACCAGCTACACCATTGTAAAAATTTTAAAATTCAGTCTTCATTTTGAACTGTTCCTCTTTCTGTATGTCACAGAAGGCGGAGCACAAGAATGAAACCCTTGCTAGATATATTTTAACGCTACTGTATCTGATATGCATATATTTATAGTTTAATAGTTAATAATATTTTCTGAGCCTGTAAGTACCTACTTAGGTTCATTCTGTACAACCCTTTTTGTTTTGTTTTACTGTGCTGTATTGTGAAACTGCTACTGGCTGCTAAATTTCCTTCAGGATCAATAAAGTATCTATCTATCTATCTATCTATCTATCTATCTATCTAGACTTACTTTGACTTCAGGTACACTTACTTTGTATTTATGCTTATTGACCTCTTTGTCAGAAATACGTGCAATATTGGTGCACTTTGTAGGTTTGCAATTACAGACAGTAGCCCATCTGATGCAACACAATTTGTCCCTCTATCATAACCATCAATGGAAAAGAACCACCACGAACAGTAACCAGATTATTTGGGAAGGGGACAGTTCTCAGCACAGTGCTGTGGTACTGTGTGTTGTGCGGGTATGAGTATCACAGCATTGTTGCTAGAGTTTTAAACATATCAGTGTCACTGCTGGGTTAAGAAAAGCCTGCCAACCAAAAATACCCTTCAGTGGTCTTGTGGTCTGGTGACACATGAAGGTCGAGAGCTGGTGTTCTCAGCCTTTTCAAAACAACACCCAAGTGTTTATCACTAGAAGGCATGAAGGCCTGAACATTTTTGCATAATAAAACTCATTTTGTGTTCTTTTCAACACCCAATAATTGGGAGCCTAGCCCCACAGTATGTGACCTGTCACTAAACATAAAATATTAGCAGATCAGGTAAACATACATCTAGGCTGAATGGTGACGAGTTAAGCAGAATATATACATATTTCTTCTTTTTTGTAACCTCACTTGCACTTGGCCCCCCTTTATATTGGTCTGAGGACCAGTATAGGGTGTTTTGCAGCCCCATTTTAATGTGTAGCCTAGTGGTGGAAAAACCTTGGGCTAGAAAACCCAGGTTCCCAAACTTCATCCCTCTCCAGAGATTAACCCTTTTTGCATGTTTTTAAGCTTACAAAAAGTATTCTCATGCCCCAGATACTATATGGTTAAAGGAATGTGGTGTGTGTGTTTTTTTTTCTGGAAAAAAATGAGCACCACCTACCAGTATGGGCACAACAGATAATATCAATTACACACAACACACCAAGTGGTGAGCACCAGATACCATCAGTATGACCACCAGGTATATATATATATATATATGTATATATCACCTCTTCCATGCAAATATGTTTGTGCACAATTGCAGAAGTACAAACCAGTCGTTAGCTTGCACATGAGCTGCTTTTCTGCACATATGATATTTTGAAGAACTTACATAAACAACTACAAAGACCAGAAACAACTTTTATTTAAATCTCTACCATAGAAAATAGGCATAATCAATGATAACATCAACAAAACAGCAAGAGTACTAACAACAAAACCAACAATATTACTGTAAAAATTATTTCATGCTTTCAGTGAACAAAGTAAATGACATGGTAGCTGTGCATTACCGTGATTTACTGTTTGAAGATCAATAAACTCACAATTTTAAACAAAAACATTAAATAATGTTTTACAATGGTTGCTTATACATTAATACATTACAAGTAAGTCAAGTCAAGTGAAGCCAAGGTTTATTTATATAGCACCTTTTACAATAGACGTAGTCACAAAACAGCTTTACAGAGAATCCGGGTCCAACCCTCCAATGAGAAAGCCAAGGGTGACAGTGGCAAGGAAAAACTCCCTCAGAGCAAGAGGAAGAAACCTGGAGAGGAACCAAGACTCAAGTGGGGAAACCATCCTCCTCTGGGCATAAGCTATAAGCTATATATAAGCTGTATATAGAATTTGGGATGAGTACGGTGTCCAAGAAGTGCAAAACAAATGAACATTTCAGAAAACAAAATGACATAAATAAAAACAAATTTACAAATGAAAAAAAATACATTCAAGAAAACAAAATTACAAAAGTAAAAACAAATTTACAAGATGTGAAACACTTTTACAAACTCCATCTTCTGACGGAAAGTGTAGTCTAACACACAGGAACTGCTTGTTGCGGACCCTTGTCAATCAAACTCTTTTTTATACCATTCACTGCTGGTGCGTGCATTCACAGCTCGCTCCGTGCTTTTTCAGAGCACGTTCCCTCAGCGCTTTAGAAAATTCAGTGTTACATGTGCCGCTTTGTTGTTCAGTGGGATGCATAGCTGACTGCACCCAAGCTGAATACATGTCTTTGTGGAATTCACTGTGTGACACTGACTCTACAGAGCGTAGCACATTTAAGGTGATATTCATGTCCGTAACAAACAGGTAGCCTTCCCACTTAATTAGCTACAAAGCTCTGTGTGCAAGTGTAAATCATGTCTTCAATTGGTTCTTCATCTCAGAGAACCTGGGCTGGGATTCTCAAGTGAACATAAAGGTAGACTTCAGGCAGAACTTGCCTAGAGATCCAGTAATGGCAGGCAAAGCTGTTTACAGTCAAAGGCTCTTTTAATGATCACAGGGCAGGAGCTACTGACTTGCAGGGCATGGTCACCAATAGCCATAGAACTTCACCTCATGGTTAACACCACAGCTACATGAAATAACCCACACAAGCTAACCCTAACATTAGAGTGGAAGAAAGAGACAAACAGGCGACATTTCCCACTTGGAGTTGGAAATGTTAACGACAGTAAGTGGGCTGCAACGCTAGCTATAGTGGATAACCACCTAGCTAGCTTAAAATGACTGAGAGCTTTTGTTAAACAGTCCACTTTTTACAGCCCACATGGTTTAGACATCGCCTGTTCGCCTCTTTCTTCCGTCTGCTCTTTTAAAAACTCTAAAGTCCTTCCACAGGAAAAACAAAAGCATGCTAGATAGCTAAAACATGTGCCACAAAATGGACAAAACATGCTTTAGCGTTGTCACCACTCCACTCACTCTACCACTGCGAAATAGTTTGATTGACAAGGGTCCGCAACAAGCACTTCCTGTGTGTTAGACCTACCCTTTCTGTCAGAATTCGCTGTTTGTAAAAGTGGTTCGGAGTTTGTAAAAGTGTTTCGGCACTGGTAAAAGTGTTTCACGACTTGTAAATTTGTTTTTACTTTTGTAATTTTGTTTTCTGAAATGTTAATTTGTTTTGCACTGCTCGCCCACCGTAGGTGAGAGACAGTGCAGTTGATATAGGATGGAAGGGAGCTGATTGGTTGGTTTGTGCTGGACTCTGGTTGGGTTTTGGATGCCTAGTCAGGAAGGATTTTGGCAGAGATACCATTTACAGGGGCTTATGAAGCCATAAAGCAGCATGATCTATATACCGCTCTGCTTTATACTTAATATCCAATTAAAACAGTCTGTTGAAATTCAGTCGGTCCATTGCTGCTGCACCTTTTGAGTTGTCCTCTATATATCCTAATTCATTTTCTTTCATTCTTGATGACTCAGTCCAGGATCAGGGCATGTGTGGAATCATTCAGTTTTATGTAATACAAAATGTTCTGTAACATAAGACAAAGATAAATCATGAATCATGTGATAGTGCTTTATATCTTTCATCAGGGAGCATAATGTCAGATTCTACCATGCTTATTGAAGGTTCAACTCGTTCAAATCAGCTGTAGAGCATTATAAGCTCACCAGACCAAAAATTAGTCACCTTGCACATTTAAGGTGGTGGTAACTTCAGGCTCCTGCAGATGGAGTTGCATGAGGATGATTGGGGCTATAAATATCTGCAGGGCGTGTGGATATCTGCAAGAAGAGCTGGTACAGTGCAGTGAATGTCTCATTCAATGTGTGGAAAATGGGTGGTAATGCAGAAGTTAATAATTGGCTAAAAGGTGTGGTTCCATTTGGGCATGCCAAAGGCCATAGTGTGAAGGAAGTAGCTGAATTTGCAGGTGTAGTGACAAAAATCCCAGTCTGGCCCAACTGCGCTATTATTTGATACACTGATGTTGCCTACATCCAGAAACTTGTCCAGTCCATACCAAATCGAATTGTAGCTGTTTTTTGTACTTTTGGAGGTATAACACACTTAAGTTTCAGTCACGGGTAACTAATCTTATGTCTGGTGACCTTATGTTTCTGCTTTTCTACATTTTAACTTTAAGGAAGAGGATCTATAAGGAAGCTGTATTGTGAGCAACACTGATTCATATGGTGCGACTTTCCTCTAAAGTGTGTTCCCATTACATATAACAGTAGAGGTGCAAACTAACACAGGGTAACATGTAACACAGATAGGTAGTATAACATGTTCAAGCAGAAGATCACGGCTGGTGGAACAAAATCCTGTATCTCTATTTTTGTTGTTTTTCAGTTCATATACAATTTAAAAAATATTTCTCCAAGTACATAAATGGACCAAAAGAAATATTATTAAAATCTGGTTCTATTGTCTTATGTTAAAAGTGAAGTATGTTTTTTCCTTCTCCTGTACAGTTATCATTTTGGATATACAAGGTTTAACTGATTAACATATCTTGAGTATGAGTGTGAATATGAATGACTTATATTGCTTCTTTACACTGATGCATGCGTCTTGCAGAAGAGTAAGCAAAGAAAAACAGCTCTACTGAGGGGTGATTTTTAATCAATAATAATAATAAGGATACTGTAATACTTACAGGTGTGGTTCTTCAGGCACCATCATAGAAATGGGCTTACATAGGAAGTTTTAGAAGGCAAAAGTTTTGAAAAGTACTTTTCTCAAAAAGCTGTGTTGCCTAATACAGGTGGGACAGTGTGTGACATGCTAATAAAAGGCAGCAATTAGCAAAAACACTCCGACTTGCATTTAAATAAAACAATCCAAAGCCCTCCGTCATAATCATCATCGTCAAAGGAAAGGAACCACCACAAGACCACTAGTAACTATAGATTATTTGGGAGGCAGGCAGTTCTCAGTACAGTGTCCTGGAGTGTTGTGCTGGTATGAGTATCAAGCACAGCAGTGTTGCTAGAGTTTTAAACACATTAGTGTCACTGCTGGGTTAAGGAAAGCCTGTCAACCAAAACAGTCCTTCAGTGGTCTTGTGGTCAGATCAAACGTGAAGGTCTAGAGCCGGGGTTCTCAGCCTTTTCACCTCAACACCCACCTGTTTATTATTAGAAAGTATGAAGGCCCACAGTAAAACAAAACTCATTAAAGACTCAATATCTTGACTTTGGATTGTTTTCATTGAAATGCAGTGCCATTGTTCACTCTGAAATTGATGTCTGCAACATGTTCCAAAAAAGGAGGGGAGCAATTGAAGCCTAGGAATGCTGTGAAATGTTTAAAAACAGGAGCATCCAGGAAAGGCCTAGTCTTTTATAGTGTGAGTGGGCGGAGCCTCCCCAGAGGGGGTCATCAACGTGACAATGGCAGTTTGGATATGATGTGTGTAAAGCCGAGTGTACATTTTGTATATGAAACTAACTCCAAACTCCAACATATTTCTTGATTATTGTAAGACATTTAGCGTTCTGTCTGTCATCTTACCTGCATTTCCAACACTGACATGAACAGGAACCTGCAGTTCTCCAGTTTTACAGCAGTACCAGCCAGTATCAGTCTTTTGCAGTCCCCTCATCTCCACACTGAAGGATTGTCTCCCATCATCAATGATCTGCACTGCTGAATTCTGGGATCTGTTAATCCTCCCCACTGTGTAGCACCTCCAGTCTTTAGATCTGCACCACTGCTTCTGTTTATTCTTATATCCAGCACTGTAGAAACACTGAACACTGACACTGCCCCCTTCCTGGCCACTTACACTGCTCTCCGCCACAGACAGATCAGGATCTGGACACAGAGGGACAATTTACTAAAGATATCTGGATGAGTTATAAGCAGTATGAGAAACATCACTTAATACAGTGATAAGTAAATACTCAGTATTTTCTGTTTATGATCAAATACTTGATTTCACTATGATGTAAATGCGTTCTTTAACATCTGGCTGAAGTATTCCCCCAATCTCCACAGCACACCAGTACCATCCAGAGTTTCTGTCCTGCAGATCTCTCATACTAAAGAGAATCTGATCTGGATAATCAATCACTGTTAACTCCTTCTTTGTGGTATTNATCAGTTGCTGTTAACTCCTCCTTGGTGGTATTTGCATATGCCAGAATCTTACAGTAATTGAAATCTCCAGCAGCATGATAACACCAATATTTCTTATGCTGTTTATATGTATTATCATAGAAACATGGGATGGTGACATTTCCTCCAGGCTGAAGATTTAAAAACCTTTCACTCTGAACACCTGCAGATACAACAGACCATACGCTATTGTTACACTCTGCAAATACCACATTTTCAAGAACTGACTCTTAGAGCACCATGTTAAAACTTTGGTAAATAGATGTTAATGATACAGGCAATATATAACACAAATAAAGTTTACTTACTGGAAATAAAGACAATGAGAATCAGTAGATGGTCCATGTTAAATTCCTTCTTATCTTGAGTAAAATGAAAGCTTGAGAAAAATGAAATGCTGCCTGTGTCTCTGCTGCACTGGTGTCACTGTTGCAGCTCAACCAGTTCCTGTTTGCTACATTTACAGTGAGTTCACAAAACCACCGTTACAGAGGACATGTTCATTTAGGAGCAAACGGCATAACAGATGCACTAACTAACTAGCTAGCTGATAGACAAAGGATTTCAGTTTTAGAACTTCACTTTGGCCCAGCTGCTGCCCACTCACTCAGCAATATCCTGTGTTTTTGACTGTGAAGCACAGAATACAGGTCATATAAAGATTAAACCATCTCAGTCTCATTTTCACTTTGTAAAAGAAAACCAGATTTTCTAAATTTTGGACCCGCCTGCACCAGCTACACCATTGTAAAAATTTTAAAATTCAGTCTTCATTTTGAACTGTTCCTCTTTCTGTATGTCACAGAAGGCGGAGCACAAGAATGAAACCCTTGCTAGATATATTTTAACGCTACTGTATCTGATATGCATATATTTATAGTTTAATAGTTAATAATATTTTCTGAGCCTGTAAGTACCTACTTAGGTTCATTCTGTACAACCCTTTTTGTTTTGTTTTACTGTGCTGTATTGTGAAACTGCTACTGGCTGCTAAATTTCCTTCAGGATCAATAAAGTATCTATCTATCTATCTATCTATCTATCTATCTATCTAGACTTACTTTGACTTCAGGTACACTTACTTTGTATTTATGCTTATTGACCTCTTTGTCAGAAATACGTGCAATATTGGTGCACTTTGTAGGTTTGCAATTACAGACAGTAGCCCATCTGATGCAACACAATTTGTCCCTCTATCATAACCATCAATGGAAAAGAACCACCACGAACAGTAACCAGATTATTTGGGAAGGGGACAGTTCTCAGCACAGTGCTGTGGTACTGTGTGTTGTGCGGGTATGAGTATCACAGCATTGTTGCTAGAGTTTTAAACATATCAGTGTCACTGCTGGGTTAAGAAAAGCCTGCCAACCAAAAATACCCTTCAGTGGTCTTGTGGTCTGGTGACACATGAAGGTCGAGAGCTGGTGTTCTCAGCCTTTTCAAAACAACACCCAAGTGTTTATCACTAGAAGGCATGAAGGCCTGAACATTTTTGCATAATAAAACTCATTTTGTGTTCTTTTCAACACCCAATAATTGGGAGCCTAGCCCCACAGTATGTGACCTGTCACTAAACATAAAATATTAGCAGATCAGGTAAACATACATCTAGGCTGAATGGTGACGAGTTAAGCAGAATATATACATATTTCTTCTTTTTTGTAACCTCACTTGCACTTGGCCCCCCTTTATATTGGTCTGAGGACCAGTATAGGGTGTTTTGCAGCCCCATTTTAATGTGTAGCCTAGTGGTGGAAAAACCTTGGGCTAGAAAACCCAGGTTCCCAAACTTCATCCCTCTCCAGAGATTAACCCTTTTTGCATGTTTTTAAGCTTACAAAAAGTATTCTCATGCCCCAGATACTATATGGTTAAAGGAATGTGGTGTGTGTGTTTTTTTTTCTGGAAAAAAATGAGCACCACCTACCAGTATGGGCACAACAGATAATATCAATTACACACAACACACCAAGTGGTGAGCACCAGATACCATCAGTATGACCACCAGGTATATATATATATATATATGTATATATCACCTCTTCCATGCAAATATGTTTGTGCACAATTGCAGAAGTACAAACCAGTCGTTAGCTTGCACATGAGCTGCTTTTCTGCACATATGATATTTTGAAGAACTTACATAAACAACTACAAAGACCAGAAACAACTTTTATTTAAATCTCTACCATAGAAAATAGGCATAATCAATGATAACATCAACAAAACAGCAAGAGTACTAACAACAAAACCAACAATATTACTGTAAAAATTATTTCATGCTTTCAGTGAACAAAGTAAATGACATGGTAGCTGTGCATTACCGTGATTTACTGTTTGAAGATCAATAAACTCACAATTTTAAACAAAAACATTAAATAATGTTTTACAATGGTTGCTTATACATTAATACATTACAAGTAAGTCAAGTCAAGTGAAGCCAAGGTTTATTTATATAGCACCTTTTACAATAGACGTAGTCACAAAACAGCTTTACAGAGAATCCGGGTCCAACCCTCCAATGAGAAAGCCAAGGGTGACAGTGGCAAGGAAAAACTCCCTCAGAGCAAGAGGAAGAAACCTGGAGAGGAACCAAGACTCAAGTGGGGAAACCATCCTCCTCTGGGCATAAGCTATAAGCTATATATAAGCTGTATATAGAATTTGGGATGAGTACGGTGTCCAAGAAGTGCAAAACAAATGAACATTTCAGAAAACAAAATGACATAAATAAAAACAAATTTACAAATGAAAAAAAATACATTCAAGAAAACAAAATTACAAAAGTAAAAACAAATTTACAAGATGTGAAACACTTTTACAAACTCCATCTTCTGACGGAAAGTGTAGTCTAACACACAGGAACTGCTTGTTGCGGACCCTTGTCAATCAAACTCTTTTTTATACCATTCACTGCTGGTGCGTGCATTCACAGCTCGCTCCGTGCTTTTTCAGAGCACGTTCCCTCAGCGCTTTAGAAAATTCAGTGTTACATGTGCCGCTTTGTTGTTCAGTGGGATGCATAGCTGACTGCACCCAAGCTGAATACATGTCTTTGTGGAATTCACTGTGTGACACTGACTCTACAGAGCGTAGCACATTTAAGGTGATATTCATGTCCGTAACAAACAGGTAGCCTTCCCACTTAATTAGCTACAAAGCTCTGTGTGCAAGTGTAAATCATGTCTTCAATTGGTTCTTCATCTCAGAGAACCTGGGCTGGGATTCTCAAGTGAACATAAAGGTAGACTTCAGGCAGAACTTGCCTAGAGATCCAGTAATGGCAGGCAAAGCTGTTTACAGTCAAAGGCTCTTTTAATGATCACAGGGCAGGAGCTACTGACTTGCAGGGCATGGTCACCAATAGCCATAGAACTTCACCTCATGGTTAACACCACAGCTACATGAAATAACCCACACAAGCTAACCCTAACATTAGAGTGGAAGAAAGAGACAAACAGGCGACATTTCCCACTTGGAGTTGGAAATGTTAACGACAGTAAGTGGGCTGCAACGCTAGCTATAGTGGATAACCACCTAGCTAGCTTAAAATGACTGAGAGCTTTTGTTAAACAGTCCACTTTTTACAGCCCACATGGTTTAGACATCGCCTGTTCGCCTCTTTCTTCCGTCTGCTCTTTTAAAAACTCTAAAGTCCTTCCACAGGAAAAACAAAAGCATGCTAGATAGCTAAAACATGTGCCACAAAATGGACAAAACATGCTTTAGCGTTGTCACCACTCCACTCACTCTACCACTGCGAAATAGTTTGATTGACAAGGGTCCGCAACAAGCACTTCCTGTGTGTTAGACCTACCCTTTCTGTCAGAATTCGCTGTTTGTAAAAGTGGTTCGGAGTTTGTAAAAGTGTTTCGGCACTGGTAAAAGTGTTTCACGACTTGTAAATTTGTTTTTACTTTTGTAATTTTGTTTTCTGAAATGTTAATTTGTTTTGCACTGCTCGCCCACCGTAGGTGAGAGACAGTGCAGTTGATATAGGATGGAAGGGAGCTGATTGGTTGGTTTGTGCTGGACTCTGGTTGGGTTTTGGATGCCTAGTCAGGAAGGATTTTGGCAGAGATACCATTTACAGGGGCTTATGAAGCCATAAAGCAGCATGATCTATATACCGCTCTGCTTTATACTTAATATCCAATTAAAACAGTCTGTTGAAATTCAGTCGGTCCATTGCTGCTGCACCTTTTGAGTTGTCCTCTATATATCCTAATTCATTTTCTTTCATTCTTGATGACTCAGTCCAGGATCAGGGCATGTGTGGAATCATTCAGTTTTATGTAATACAAAATGTTCTGTAACATAAGACAAAGATAAATCATGAATCATGTGATAGTGCTTTATATCTTTCATCAGGGAGCATAATGTCAGATTCTACCATGCTTATTGAAGGTTCAACTCGTTCAAATCAGCTGTAGAGCATTATAAGCTCACCAGACCAAAAATTAGTCACCTTGCACATTTAAGGTGGTGGTAACTTCAGGCTCCTGCAGATGGAGTTGCATGAGGATGATTGGGGCTATAAATATCTGCAGGGCGTGTGGATATCTGCAAGAAGAGCTGGTACAGTGCAGTGAATGTCTCATTCAATGTGTGGAAAATGGGTGGTAATGCAGAAGTTAATAATTGGCTAAAAGGTGTGGTTCCATTTGGGCATGCCAAAGGCCATAGTGTGAAGGAAGTAGCTGAATTTGCAGGTGTAGTGACAAAAATCCCAGTCTGGCCCAACTGCGCTATTATTTGATACACTGATGTTGCCTACATCCAGAAACTTGTCCAGTCCATACCAAATCGAATTGTAGCTGTTTTTTGTACTTTTGGAGGTATAACACACTTAAGTTTCAGTCACGGGTAACTAATCTTATGTCTGGTGACCTTATGTTTCTGCTTTTCTACATTTTAACTTTAAGGAAGAGGATCTATAAGGAAGCTGTATTGTGAGCAACACTGATTCATATGGTGCGACTTTCCTCTAAAGTGTGTTCCCATTACATATAACAGTAGAGGTGCAAACTAACACAGGGTAACATGTAACACAGATAGGTAGTATAACATGTTCAAGCAGAAGATCACGGCTGGTGGAACAAAATCCTGTATCTCTATTTTTGTTGTTTTTCAGTTCATATACAATTTAAAAAATATTTCTCCAAGTACATAAATGGACCAAAAGAAATATTATTAAAATCTGGTTCTATTGTCTTATGTTAAAAGTGAAGTATGTTTTTTCCTTCTCCTGTACAGTTATCATTTTGGATATACAAGGTTTAACTGATTAACATATCTTGAGTATGAGTGTGAATATGAATGACTTATATTGCTTCTTTACACTGATGCATGCGTCTTGCAGAAGAGTAAGCAAAGAAAAACAGCTCTACTGAGGGGTGATTTTTAATCAATAATAATAATAAGGATACTGTAATACTTACAGGTGTGGTTCTTCAGGCACCATCATAGAAATGGGCTTACATAGGAAGTTTTAGAAGGCAAAAGTTTTGAAAAGTACTTTTCTCAAAAAGCTGTGTTGCCTAATACAGGTGGGACAGTGTGTGACATGCTAATAAAAGGCAGCAATTAGCAAAAACACTCCGACTTGCATTTAAATAAAACAATCCAAAGCCCTCCGTCATAATCATCATCGTCAAAGGAAAGGAACCACCACAAGACCACTAGTAACTATAGATTATTTGGGAGGCAGGCAGTTCTCAGTACAGTGTCCTGGAGTGTTGTGCTGGTATGAGTATCAAGCACAGCAGTGTTGCTAGAGTTTTAAACACATTAGTGTCACTGCTGGGTTAAGGAAAGCCTGTCAACCAAAACAGTCCTTCAGTGGTCTTGTGGTCAGATCAAACGTGAAGGTCTAGAGCCGGGGTTCTCAGCCTTTTCACCTCAACACCCACCTGTTTATTATTAGAAAGTATGAAGGCCCACAGTAAAACAAAACTCATTAAAGACTCAATATCTTGACTTTGGATTGTTTTCATTGAAATGCAGTGCCATTGTTCACTCTGAAATTGATGTCTGCAACATGTTCCAAAAAAGGAGGGGAGCAATTGAAGCCTAGGAATGCTGTGAAATGTTTAAAAACAGGAGCATCCAGGAAAGGCCTAGTCTTTTATAGTGTGAGTGGGCGGAGCCTCCCCAGAGGGGGTCATCAACGTGACAATGGCAGTTTGGATATGATGTGTGTAAAGCCGAGTGTACATTTTGTATATGAAACTAACTCCAAACTCCAACATATTTCTTGATTATTGTAAGACATTTAGCGTTCTGTCTGTCATCTTACCTGCATTTCCAACACTGACATGAACAGGAACCTGCAGTTCTCCAGTTTTACAGCAGTACCAGCCAGTATCAGTCTTTTGCAGTCCCCTCATCTCCACACTGAAGGATTGTCTCCCATCATCAATGATCTGCACTGCTGAATTCTGGGATCTGTTAATCCTCCCCACTGTGTAGCACCTCCAGTCTTTAGATCTGCACCACTGCTTCTGTTTATTCTTATATCCAGCACTGTAGAAACACTGAACACTGACACTGCCCCCTTCCTGGCCACTTACACTGCTCTCCGCCACAGACAGATCAGGATCTGGACACAGAGGGACAATTTACTAAAGATATCTGGATGAGTTATAAGCAGTATGAGAAACATCACTTAATACAGTGATAAGTAAATACTCAGTATTTTCTGTTTATGATCAAATACTTGATTTCACTATGATGTAAATGCGTTCTTTAACATCTGGCTGAAGTATTCCCCCAATCTCCACAG
>JAVGWN010000796.1:0-13508 GCA_034552555.1 Semaprochilodus insignis
ATCGCTGAGAGGCTGCACTGTTTACAACATTTATGGGACCATGGCTGAGAGGCTGTGCTTATGACATCACAGAGGCTCATAAGTATGAGGCTGCACTGATGACTTCACAGTGGCCTATAAGTGACAGACTACACTGAGCACCTCCTAATACCCAAAAGGGACAGCTTGCTCTGATGACATCATAAGTGCCAATAGGCATCACAGTGCCAATGACATCACAACAGTCCCTTGATGTCACCACACACTGGACGTGTCTAGTGAGCAGTGGCCTTTAGAGGTCAGGCTGCATCGATAACATCATAATAGACCATTGCTGAGAAGCTGCACTGTTTACAACATAAGGGGACCATGCCTGAGAGATGGTGCTTATGACATCACAGTGGCCTGTAATCAACAGACTGCCCTGACAACCTCATAACAGCCCATATGGGACAGGCTGCTTCGATGATATCATAATTGATGACATGACAACAGTCCCTTAATGTCACCACCCACTGGATGCGCTTTGACCTCATAATAGTCCGTTGCTGAGAGGCTGCACTTCTTACGACATCATGGGACCATGGCAGAGAGACTGCGCTTATGACATCACAAAGGCCCATAAGTAAGGGGCTGCTCTGAAGACATTAGAATGGTCCATGGGTGACAGGCTGCACGGATGACATCACAATAACCTGTAAATGAGAGGCTGCACTGATGACATCATAACGGGCCATACGTGAGAAACAGCAGTGACAACATCACAGCAGCTCATAACTGACAGAGTGTGTGGAAATACTCAGGCAGAAATGTTACCTTGCCTCCTCGCCTGCTCTGTAACTCCAAACCTGGATTCAAAATAGACCCATTAGACTTTCGCTAGCATGCCCCTTAGTGTAGTAGGCTTTATGGGGTTACCCTTCACAACCATGATAGGGATGACTGTCACATGTGTCACTGGACAGTTTTGGAGGGCAGTGTTTAAACCCTTCACATACATGTTACGCAAGGCGCAAGTCGGTGCGTAACACCTCCCACACTGTAGGCTCGGGTTCGATCCACTACATGGGCAGGCACGTGTGACTATACCAGTAAGAGTCCCTGAGCTAGACTCCTAATGCTGCCCTCACCTACCTGCACAAGAAATGGTTAAATCCTAAGTTGCTCTGGATAACAGGGGCTACCAGATGCTGTGAATGTAAACTGTGGAATTGTTCAATATGTGAATTTTTAAAAAATATGAATTTGATTAAATTACCTTGAATAAATGAAATTATAGAACAGAGTTACAGTTATGCGGAGGTGAGGCAGTTCTTGCTCATTGTACAGTCATTTATCAGGGGTTGCACAAGGTGTAATAACAGTGATACATTCTGACTGTCTCAAATGCACAAAATGTATCTACGATATCTCACCATACCAGTAATATAACTACATCATGTTCCACTAACACTGCGCAGAACACTCTGCACTTTCATTCTCAGGGTTTGGCTGATATCAGTTATTTGATTTGTGAGATAACAGAGTCCTGGGTTGACTAATAAGTCAAACAGCAAGCTGTACCTTCGGAGCTGTAAGAGGAGCAGAGCGTCTTGTATTGAGGTAGAAGTAGAAGAAGAAGAAGAAGAAGAAGAAGAAGATGAATGTTATGAAATGCCGAGTTGCAACAGTGTATCCCCCAGCTCTCAGTCACCTGTAAAGGTATGCAGAACATTCCTCAAGATTTCCAACATTGAGCAACTCCACCAACGGTGAGACCAGCTCCTGACGCTGTGTCGACAGCTCACCCACACACTTACATCTACATGCACACATGGGGGTCTGAGGGTTACTTTCAGATTAAATCAGATTCCTGGAGGAGCCACATTCACAGCCCTCATACAGATCCCAACACGGCCGAGTGTGTTACATCAGCACAGCTCACCATCGTTCCACTTCCAACCAGTGCACTCTCTGAAAACCACTCCGCCACTACACTAACACTCTCACTCCGACACACACCAACACCATCCAAATAAAACACTCTCCAACACACACCAACACTGTCCAAATAAAACACTCTCAACACACACAATCTCCAACACACACCAACACTGTCCAAATAAAACACTCTCAACACACACCAACACTGTCCAAATAAAACACTCTCCAAGACACACCAACACTGTCCAAATAAAACACTCTCCAACACACACCAACACTGTCCAAATAAAACACTCTCCAACACACACCAACACTGTCCAAATAAAACACTCTCAACACACAATCTCCAACACACACCAACACTGTCCAAATAAAACACTCTCCAACACACACCAACACTGTCCAAATAAAACACTCTCAACACACACCAACACAGTCCAAATAAAACACTCTCCAACACACACCAACACTCTCCCAATAAAACACTCTCAACACACACAATCTCCAACACACACCAACACTCTCCCAATAAAACACTCTCCAACACACACCAACACTCTCCAAATAAAACACTCTCCAACACCCACCAACACTCTCCAAATAAAACACTCTCCAACACACACCAACACTGTCCCAATAAAACACCCTCCAACACACACCAACACTCTCCAAATAAAACACTCTCCAACACACACCAACACTGTCCCAATAAAACACTCTCCAACACACACCAACGCTCTCCAAATAAAACACTCTCAACACACACAATCTCCAACACACACCAACACAGTCCAAATAAAAAAAACACTCTCCAACACTCTCTAACACTCTCCGACAAACACAAACACTGTTCAACAAAGACCAATACTCTCCAAATAAATCACTCTCCAAAACACACCAACACTCTCCAAATAAAAACTCTCCAACAAACACCAACACCATCACTGCCCAAATAAAAATAAGTTTGATCTTGAACAATTTCCAATTTCTGGCGCCCTTAAACCGGCCATGTGGCTCAGCATTGGAGCTCTGAACAGGCACGCTTGCGAGTGATGAACAGTGTTGTGTTGTTGTTATTGCTGTTTCTCTCAACGTGCCCAAACAGGACCTGAACATGGTGTTTAGTTAACGTTACCACATGTTATGTTATGCATCATCTTGTCTGTAGAAAACCTTATCATGACTTTCTCAATGCGCATCTGCAGGTAACACCAATCACACAAGCACGAACAGCACTGCTGGTGCTGGGAACAGTCACATGCCTGCCTGCCACTGTTGGTCAGCACAGGCTCGGACGTGAGTAGCATTGTTTCCAAATGAGGGTTTATTTGAGTTCAAATAATGTAAATAATTATATGTCACATACTGGCTCCTCTAAAGTCATCACCTACTGCTGCTCACCCTAACAGTGCTGGCACTGTCTCTGTCTGTGTGTTATACTAAAACTATCAACTATCACTTAATGACTTAATGACTTCCAGCAACTCTCTCCCCCCCTCCCCTCGTCCACGCCTCTCTCACGTGTGCACGTGTATTAAATTGAGAGGAAAAGTCGGTAAACATTAATCCGGCGCTTTATTGCCGTCGATTTGATACTGTTTTGAATAAAACGACTGTAAACCTTGGAGTATTAACTAGAAGCTGAACCCTACTGACCTCTTTACGGCAACTGGTTGTTGTTTACAGTTTGACAAGGCATGTGGTTTTACCTGCCAACAAGACAAACAAAACCCACGTGCAGAGATGTTTGGTGGGCAGGAGCTCAAGAGGAAGAGGAAACCTTCAGTGTCTCCTTCAGTGAGACTGATATGGAGAGAACCCACATCCGTTGTGTGTGATGGTGTCCCCCAGGGCTCTGTGCTGGGCCCACTTCTCTTTTCCCTTTACCCTCCCTTTCCTGCTGATGTAGTATCTTCTTATGGCTTCCACCATTGCTGTGCTGATGACACTCATCTAATACTTTCCCTCTCACCTTGTGACACTCTGGACTGCACTGGTTTGGGGTTAAATTTGTACTTCATTTTGTTTGTAAAGGGTTTAAAATGTGAGCTATTTTAGTTTAAAAGCATTCAGGATTTTCACTTTCTGGACCTGAATTTAACACCTCTGCTTATGCCAGATAATCACCAGCAGCCAGGAGTAATCTGCAGACACACAGAGGTCCGGGCTTTTGTTCTCTGTCTGTCATTTAGCTGTAGTTTCAGTGTGTAATATGAGCCCAGTGTAAATCTGTCACGATGGGATAATCTAGGGCTTGTATGACCTTCCTTAACCTTTTCACCCCGGCAGGTGAAACCAAGGCAATCGTCTCACTGTTCATCAAGGGTGAGACGGGACCAAATGACCCACAACCTCAAAAATCTTGTCTTCCCATAAAGTTCCATCAAATCCTAATAGCTTTAGCCCCGCCTCTCCCAGATCCCGAGATCTATAGATACCAGAGACTCTCCCAGATGCCAAGATCCACTCACTAGAATCACTGAGCAGTTGTGTTCCTACACAGAGAAATCTGACCTCCGCATTTAACCCATCCGTGCAGTGAAACACCCACATACACACACGCTAGTGAACACACACACAAGGGTGCAGTGAGCACACTTGCCCGGAGTGTCGGGCAGCTCTATCCACGGCGCCAAGGGTTAGGTGCCTTGCTCAAAGGCATGTCATGTACTGTCGGCCCAGGGAACTGAACCCTTCCAGCCCATGACTGCCACTAATCCACCTGTTGACCTTACGTCTGGGTCCAAGTCTTCTCAGCAGGCCACAGTTCTGTGTTCCTTGTTGTCTGAGCAGATCAGTGTCCATAAACTACCCAGTTATCATTCTGGCACTTACCCATCGTCATGCTTTGGTTATCAGGCCTATTGGTCAGACAAGGTCAGACAAACATCTACCTAGACGATGTGGCTTTATAGCATGAAACACCCTATACAAGTCATAGTCTATATCAGAGGTCTCCACAAAGGGCCAGTTCGCCTGTTGCCAGAGGGTGCTAACGTTAGCTAGGTTAGCTAGCTAACATTAGAGCCCACTGGTGCCAAACTTTGTTTTTCTTCATCAGTGTAAGAGCTGTAACTCACCTGCAGGCTGCAGACTCTTCTCTCCTCTTTCTCACCACAAGGAAAGAGCTAGAATGACGACTGAGTAGTTTTTAGGAGTCAGATCTGTTACATCAACAAGGAACGCAGAACTGCGGCCTACTGAAAAGACGAAACCCTCAGCCAGGGCAGTAGAGATACAGGCATCTTAACACGCATATTGGAGCTGAAGGAACTTAGACCCTTTTTTTTAACCCTGACTAAAGAAGGAAGTGACCGTGGAAAGGTTCGCAGGTTCCTACTGATGTTTGCACTTGGGATCTGAAGCTGCGTTCAAACCCGGAAATGGTTATTACATCACACTTAACAAGTGGATACCTCACAGTACAGAAGGAGATAATAACTGGATTGGTACTGAATGAGTACATTGGTAATCACGTTCCTGACGCTTGTGGAAGCTAATCCACAAGCTCTGTTCTCAGGGTGAGGCTGAATCTCGCCTCACTAACACTTGGTGTTGGGGTGTAGGGGTTTGGCGTTGATTTAAAATACAATCATTATGCAGTGTCCCGTTGGGGGGGTGGTGCTCAGGAGGCAGGCAAGAGCTCAGCCCTTCTCAGGAGTCTAGTTGTGCACATGCTGGCCAGCTAAAACATGCTAAAACAGCAACTCAAGCTAGCGCTAATTCTGATCTTGAAACGGTGAATATGTTCTAATCAGCCGAACCATACGACTAAAATTGAGCTTCTCAGGTTCTTCATGTCAGGTTCTAGGTGTTTGTGAAGGATTCGTGTTTGCTGTAAACTGAGTGTCCTGACTGTGAAATGTTTACTATATTCATTTAGCCTGTTGGCACGTAACGGCCAGTGCTATTCTGAGAAACAGTGCTGCACTGTTAGCACCATTCCCTGCACTGGTGCACTATATATACAACTATCATAGGGAACAGAAACGGTCCTCTGTTGCCTATAATGGTGCACTTATATGGCCCAAAATGATCCACTACATACTACTACTAGTACTACTAACTTCAGGCCAGGCCAGAAGTAGTGCCCTATATAGTGAATGGGGTGCATTTTCACACATGGCCCAATATAGTGCACTATACAGTGATACAGTCCATAGGGCATAGTTATAGGCACTGCCCAAAGTATTGGGCCTAGCTATAAGTAGTGCACTATGTAGTGAACAAGATCTATTTTTTAGCCCATATGAACTGAATAGCAGTGATGTTTGGACACAGCCCAAAAATAGTGCACTATATAGTGAATTGGATATGATTTATGGCACCATGTAGTGAACATGATGCAAAATTGTACTCTGAATAAGGTATAATGCACTATATAGGGGATTGTCATTTCGGTCTAGCCAAAAAGTAGTGCACTATACACCAGTCAGTCATAACATTACAACCACCCCAATTATATCAGCCCCACTAACCATATAGTACTACAGGTCCAGACTGTAGTCCATCTGTTTCTCTGTATACTGTATTACCCTGTTCTTCAATGGTCAGGACCCCCACAGGACCACCACAGAGCAGGTATGATGTGGGTGGTGGATCATTCTCAGCACTGCAGTGACACTGACGTGGTGGTGGTGTGTTAGTGTGTGTTGTGCTGGTGTGAGTGGATCAGACACAGCAGTGCTGCTGGAGTGTTTAAACACTGTGTCCACTCACTGTCCACTCTGTTAGACACTCCTACCTTGCTGGTCCACCTTGTAGATGGACAGTCAGAGACGATAGATCATCTGCTGCTGCACAGTGCAGTGTTGGTCATCCTCTAGACCTTCATCAGTGGTTACAGGACGCTGCCCACAGGACGCTGCCCACAGGACGCTGCCCCACAGGACACTACCCACAGGACGCTGCCCACAGCATGCTGCTCACAGGACACTACCCACAGGACGCTGCCCCACAGGACGCTGCCCACAGGACGCTGTTGGCTAGGTAGTTTTGGATGGTGGACGATTCTCAGTCCAGCAGTGACACTGAGGTGTCCAGCAGCACTGCTGTGTCTGATCCACTCACACCAGCACAACACACACTAACACACCACCACCACGTCAGTGTCACTGCAGTGCTGAGAATGACCCACTCACCCCAGGTCAGTTATCAGGGCTTATCGGTCACTGCATATATCCATATGTAAGCCAGTCTGTCCATTCATCCTTTTCTCTGAACACACATCATGCCTCATTGTCATGCACACAGGCGGTTCTGATTGGCTGACTCGCCCCTCGCAGCCATGTGCTGACATCACAAGAGGATTCCCGGTAGAAACCAACACAATCCAAAACAGGAACTGCATCACTGAGTCAACAAGTCTGGAGACGACAGGACACATGTTGCTGTGAAAGTGAGCCGAATGAGGTCATTACTGCAGGCGTGAGTGTGTTTTATTGTTGCCGGGATCAACGGACCACGCCAGTGTGGCTGGAATGGGTGTGAGTGTGTTTTGATGTTATGAGGTGTGTATAGTCCTTTATCAGTGCACGTGTTTGATTCAGACTGTAAACACTCTCACACACAGCTCTACTGGCCTCTTTAACTCTACCTGTGTACATGTGTTCCTGCACTTACTGCACTACAACCGTCCTTTTATAGAAATATGATTATATATTTATATTTATGCAGCAAAATCACTCACATATATATATATATATATATATATATATATATACACTCAACTTAAGAAAGAATAGCTGCACCCAGAAGGAGTCAACCGACAGGAATGGAACTTGGTGGGTAGGTTTGACATCATGACACATGCGAATGATTCAAGTTTCATGCTCGGCCGCACATGACCCAACAGCCACGATTGCAGACCTTCAGCGAGCAGTGATGTCTTCCATGAGTCATCCTGTTATGGTGTCGGGCCAGACTGTCATGGAGTGACTCAGAATGGCAGCGGGTCATCTTCAGTGACGAGTCCCGCTTTTGTCTTGGTGGAGACGACCAACGAACCCGTGTGTGGAGGCACCGTGGTCAGCACCAAGATGAACGGTTTGCTGTCACGTGTCACACATCCGGAAGGCCTGGTGTCCCTCCACCTCCACCCCTACCGCACCATCTGCAGGAACTGTGTGAGGATATTCAGGCCGCCATCCACTGTCAAACGAGCAAGTAGTAGGATGCTACACAGCCCCATGCAGCTGTCCCCTCCTCCTCTGCAGGCTCGCCGCAGTGGGAGTTTTGGAATGCCCACTTTGCCAGTAAATACCACAGCTGTCCTCCATTGGGATTGTGTCCTTTTTCCCCAAAGTGCCGGAGCTGACAAACTGGGTGCTGTGTCCTCCTCCTCAGTGCAGCTCCTCTGGGTCAGTGCGGCTCCTCTGGGAGGAACTCCTGCACCAACTCCTGCACACTGCCTGCTCGAATGCCAAACATGCCTGCCAGACCATCACACTTAGAGTTGCTGGATGATTGTGGGCAACACTAGCAGGCTGCCACACTACTACTTTTCATTGTCCTCCAATGGGCTTCTCTGCCGCTTCCATAGCCTGTCCTCACCATGCGGTTTCTTCATCCACTCCTTCTTCGCTGTCCATAACAGAGTTCTTTGATCTTCTGCATGAGGTTTTGAATCACAGCAGTAAGATCCAGAGCAGTTATCAGTATAGCAACATGCTAAATTATATATATATATATGCGCTATTCAGTAGTTTAAACATGCTTGTTAAGTTTAGCATGCTGAGGTCTTTGTACCAAAAGGTCAGATTTGTTTTTAGCCCAGTGAAGCTCGTGTTCGGACAACTCTCAGGTGGATTTGATCTTAAACACACTTGCAGAGTCATTAAAGGGAGAAACACCACCTAATACTAAAGAATTCCGAAATCCGTGTTGAAGTGCTGATAACAGAATCTCTAATGAAGTGTTTAAATGATTGAGACCCTGAACAGGTAGGAAAACCAAGCTGTGTGTGTGTGTGTTTGAGAGAGAGTGTGTTTTGATGTTAGGAGGTGTGTGTGTAGGTCTTTATCAGTGCACGTGTTTGATTCTGGCTGTAAACTCTTCCACAGCTCCACTGCCCTCTTTCTCTGCCTGCCTTTCTTTCCTTTATCAGTACACGTGTTTCATTTAATGAATATGAGTAACATCCGAACCGCCGCCCCCCCGCACCCCTGACCCACCAACTGGACATGTGTGCGGTCACACTAAATCACACTAATTAATAAAGCTGCATGTGTGTACAGGCTGCATCTAGGTCAGTGTATCGTCCCCGTCTGAACCACACGCTCACATATTTCAGTGTATATTAATGGAACATTATTTTAATCTTCATCGTATCTGATACGTGTGCTGGTCCAGCTACGGCTATCAAGGCCAACTGGCATTTTCAAATTTAGTTTTCATCATTAGTGTATTGGTTTTGTTTTGTTCAAGCGCTCCAAGAAAGCACCTGAGAGCTATGACCTTCATGGAAGAGTGATCAGGAGAAAACCTTTCCTGCATCCTCACCACAAAATCCAGAGTTGGAAGTTTGCAGGGGAACATCCAAATGAGCCTGATGCACTTTGGAATCAAGTCCTGTGGACTGATGAAGTTAAAAACGTTATGGCTGCGATGAGCACACGTATGTTTGGAGAGAAACAGGCTGCAGAACTTCACGCACAGATCACCTCCCCGAACTTCTCTAAGCTCTCCAACTGTTAAGCTCTGTGGGTGAATCCATCATGCTTTGGGTTTGGGTTCCAGCCGGCAGCAGGAAGAAGATCTCACTGGTGGAGTGAAGAACAGATACAGTTACATACCAGCAATTTCTGGAAGCAAACATCACATCGTCTGTAAACAAGCTGGAGATGAAAAGTGGATAATGATCCTAAACACACCTCAAATGAACCACCTCAAGAGGAGCGAGCCTTACAGTCATCAGACCTAAACATCTGAAAGACCTCTACTTCTGAAGCTTACAGAGTTTGAGTTCTGTTTCTGGAGTTCCAGATTTTCAATTCTGTTTCTGGAGCCCCAGATTTTCAGTTCTGTTTCTGGAGCCCCAGATTTTGAATTCTGTTTCTGGAGCCCCAGATTTTCAGTTCTGTTTCTGGAGCCCCCGATTTTGAGTTCTGTTTCTGGAGCTCCAGATTTTGCAGTTCCAGAGTTCCAGATTTTGTTATCTATTTCCAGTGCCCCAAATTTGAGCTCTCGAAGCTCCAGAATTTGAGCTCTATTTCTAGGACCACACAGACCCTTGCTGAAGCAGATTTTGGAGGACACCCATATACACATTATCATCATACATGCTGACCAGGAAACAGGGGCTCATGCCCCCTATATGTATATGTATATGAGCCTCTGTATTACAGCAAGAGTGAATGAATAATTTTGTTTAATATTTGCATATTTTGTTCCTTCACGTTTGTTGGTTCAACTCGTTACTGTCCAGGTAAACACTAAGTATATTTAAATGTATTTTAATGTATTAGAAATAAACTTTAATATCAGCAAGTAAATTGTAAGCACATTATTGTTTTGTGCATATATACATATATATTACAAATGTAATAGTTACAAATACATTTTACCTCAGTGTACTTATACTAATAAGTATACTAATTGCACTCTCAGGTACAAATGAAGTATATTGTAATGTACTAGAAATGTGCTTTAATATGTACATCTAAATGAATCTTAATGGTCAGATCTATGTAAGTATATTTTACTAGCACTTTTGAATATATTTAGTATATTCAGTACATAGTTGATGTAGGAAATAGCACACTTTCAGTACATTACTCATCAGTGCAAGGAAGTATACCACTCACGCTCACTCACTCATCTTCTAAACCACTTTGTCCTTGTGGGTTGCTGGAACCAATCCCAGTATTCAATGGGCAGAAGGCAGGAAACACACTGGACTAAAACGAAGTATAATCAAAGTCAAACATGCTGGAATGAAATGCTCTAGACCACCGGCTACCACCAGAGAACCCGAGTGTGGCCAAGAACCACCTGGTCTGACAAGAAGCAGCCTTTCAACAGACATGCTGGCTGACCAACAGCACTGACACTATACTACAGCAAACTGAAGGCCATGACCTGTCCCGAATGTAGTATGAGAACCTGTTATGGTTTAATTTGGACATATAAACTTCCAGCAGCACATACAACATACACAAACTGTTACTGTATTAGCAGCTGTCATTTATTCCATCGCTACCGTGATGCTAAATTGATGCTGACCACACGAACGAGTGTTCAAGCTTACATTCAATCCATAAACAGCACAGCAGAGCTCATTACTGATGTCAGAAATAAGCATCTACATAAACCATGTCACTGCGTCATCATCGCCATCGGAAACCTTTTACTGGACTAACACACTGAATAAGGCTGTGAGCATGTGTGTGCATGTATTTGCCGGGACGTAGGTGTGCGTGCGTTATCAGTACACGTGTTTCCTACAGGCAGTAAACCGGACCTCAGCTCCACTGCCCTCTTTCTCTCGTGTGTATCTGTGAAACGAAAGCTAGCAGCTCCTGCACAGCTGATAATCATCCGATAAACACGTTAACATGGGGTTTAATCGTGATTATGAAAGGATGCAGGCTGTGCAGAGGGCTGACTGTGTGCTTTTGGGGTTACTTTGCCCTTCACTCCATTTCCCAGATTTCCTAGTGTTACTGAACGCACATACTAAATCACATTCATAGTAATTAATAACTGGATGTAGCCACATCAATGTTCAGACACTCTTGCATCAAAGAATTGGTCAGTTGGTCCAGATTTGGTGGACGCCTTCCCTGGCATAATTCCAAGGAGAATTCCCTGTAGACTGGGATTTCAGCCACTGCTGGTAGACCCGTATGACCGTACGCTTCCATACACCTGCAGATTCAGCTACTTCCTTCACACTATGGTCTTTGACACGCCCAAATGCAGTCACTCCTTTTAGCCAATCATTAACATCTGCTTTGGAGCCATTTTCCACACATGGAACGAGACATTCCCTGCACTGTACCCCCTCTTCCCAATCTATGGATCCCGTCACTCACACTCCGCAGGGATTTATAGCCCTGTCATCCTCGTGCAGCGCCATCTGCAGGAGCCTGAAGTTACTAGCACCTTAAACATACAAGGGGGCCCATTTTCTGGCCGGTGAGCTTGTTTCCTCCATGTTCTGCACTGTAGATGCTTCTTTAGGTGTGATTTTAACTTTGCTTGTCATGTGCACAGATTAGCGAATTAGCGACCAATCGCTGGCCTACACCTGCCTGTGCCAGTGCCTGTGCTTGATTAGCCCTCCTGCTGCTTTCCTGTGAAGCTCGGTCATGTAAACCCATGGGCGTGTTTTGTGGCAGTGCAGCTGCCGTTAGTGTTTTACTCTTTGCAAACTCCAGACAACTTCTCTGGCCAGTCACTTTTGCACTCATATTTCATATTTCATTTTACATACATTTCACATATCTCATTTCACTAAGCGAGTTTTCAGCCACTATCACCACGCCGGCCTGGGGCTCCAAACAAACAAAGTGCATGTGTGGGCCCATGACCCAAGCGAACATAGAGCATGTATAGGCCTATGACCCATGCGTTAAATAAAGGCCCATGGCTCAAGCGAACATGGTGCATGTATAGGCCAATGGGCCAAGCGAACATAGAGCATGTATGGGCCCCTGGCGCAAGCGAACATGATGCATGTATAGGTCTATGACCCAAGCAATCATGGTGCATGTACAGGCCTATGACCCAAGCGAACATGGAGCATGTATAGGCCTATGACCCAAGCGAACATGGAGCATGTATAGACCTATGACCCAAGCGATCATGGTGCATGTACAGGCCTATGACCCATGCATACATAAAGGCCCATGGCTCAAGAGAACATGGTGCATGTATAGGCCAATGGGCCAAGCGAACATAGAGCATGTATGGGCCCCTGGCTCAAGCGAACATGGTGCATGTATAGGTCTATGACCCAAGTGAGCATGGAGCATGTAATGGTCCATGGCCCTGAGGTAATAGATTTACTGCTATGGGCCTGTGGCCCTGAGCTGATTAGTAAATACAATGTGCACATGGCCCCTGGCTAATATAGTGAATGTGATGGGCTTGTGGCCCTTGGCTCAGAGCTGATGAATTAATGCACAGGCCTACCACCCATAGTTAAGAACACAATGGGTCTGTGCTAAACATGATTAACAAAAAATCCTCAAGTATATAAAATTAGGCTTTATAAACCACAGCCAGTGTGATATGCAGCCTAGCTCAAACAGGCCAAACGGAACTACAGTAGGCCCACTGGCTGATAGCTTAGCCAAAGTTAGCAAGGCTAATGCTGTAGAGGAAAGTTGGTGAGCATTAATGGGAGCCACAGAAGGAGCCTAATGAACTACACAGAATAGGTTCTGCGCAGAACCTTCAGGTTCTAATAAAGGACCAGATTAAAAGGACCAGGATAAAAGTGGGTTTGGTGTGAGGTGTGAACAGAGTGATTGAGAGCAGGTTTGGTGTGAGGTGCAAATGGAGTGAGTGAGAGCGGGTGTGATGTGAGGTGTAAATGGAGTGAGTGAGAGCGGATTTGGTGTGAGGTGTAAACAGAGTGATTGAGAGCGGGTTTGGTGTGA